>CAUYRH010124173.1:0-46755 GCA_963574655.1 Perodicticus potto | reverse complement strand
GTGAAAATAACCCAAAGGCCCACCAATATATGAATGAATTAACAAAATGTGAGCTATATATATACACACACACACACACACACACACACACACCACAAGTACTACACAGACATTTAAAAAATGGAGATCTAGTATCTTTTATAACAACCTGGATAGGTCTGGAGAACTTCCTTCTCAGCGAAGTATTACAAGAATGAAAAAAAAATACCACATGTACTCAATACCAAATTGAAACTAATTAATGAACACTTATATGCACATATGGAAGTAAATACTCATTGGAAATTAAGTAGATGGAAGGGGGAATAGGAGATGGGTAAATCTACACCTTAGAGGTACCACACACAATTTCTGGGTAAAGGGTACACTTTTATCTTTGACTTAAAATGTACAAAAACAAACTAACTAAAATTTGTGTACCCTCATAAAATTCTGAAAAAAAGAGACTATACTCAAAACAATAAATAAATACAAGAAATAACATTTTAAAAAAGTAAAAAAGGAAAAAATAAAACAGGCCCAAAGGAGTTTGTTCACCTCTTCCACCAAGACAGGCCAAGTGTAAAGATGCTAATTATGAGGAAGTAGACCACCACAAAACACTGAATCTGCCAGCTTTATGACCTCAAACTTTTCAGCCTTTAAGACTATGAGAAATAAATTTCTATTGTTATTAAAATGCCCAATTTATAAATTTTGTTGTAGTGCCCCCAACAAACGAAGATAGTATCCATATATAATGTGTATATTTATGCATATGCATGTACATATGCATACACACATACACATATAAAATATCTACACCATATAAAAATGCACACACATACAACATCTATGCAAGAATATACTCATGCCTTTTAAGGCATAATACACTCTTATTCACTTTTTAATTAGGAGTTTCACAGCTCATATTTTCCAAAGATAGGTAGATAAAATATCTCCTATGCCAAGTACTTTTCTGCAAATTAGCATGAGGTGGAGTTGATTTATCCATACCTTTTAGTTTGGGCAGGCTCTGAGACTGCTTTGACAAATAGAACACAACAGCAGTGAGGTAGACCATTACTAATTATTAACTAATCTGGATGTTTCCGCTTCTTGCATTTTGGAATCCATGTTCTTGGGAGGTTCCCTCTTAGAATTCAAATGCCATGCTGTCAAAAGCCCTACATATTGAGGCCACAACTAGGCACTCTAGTAAGTAGTTCCAAATGTGTGAGTGAACAATCTTGGATGTTTAGCCCAGTCGAGTTTTCATAAGACTACAGCCCTTATCAATACTTAAATACAACAGAAAGAGAAACCCTTAGTGAAATCTCCCCAAATGAGCTTGTTCCATCCAGAAAAGAATGAAAGATAATAGTGTTTTTTTTTTTTCTTTTTTGCAGTTTTGGCCTGGGCTGGGTTTGAACCCGCCACCTCTGGCATACGGGGCTGGCACCCTACTCCTTTGAGCCACAGGCGCTGCCCAAGATAATAGTTTTGATAATAGTTGTTTTAAACCACTAAACTGTAAGTGGTTTGTTACACAGGTAATTGAAACAATGACATAAAACTTTTTAAAATAGAAAACTAGTTATTTCTTCTGATTATGAAAAGACGGAAATACTCTACACCTATTGTGTAAAGACGCACTTAGAATGAAATGGATCATATAATCAGAAAGTAGCACTATTATTACAATCCATGTGATGACAATTTCTTTATCTATGTCAATATAATGACCTTCTTGACCAGAGGCCATAGCACTGGATGCTCCACCAACCTTCTCTGATACCACACTGCACCCTTCGCTTTAGTAGGAGAAAGAGTATATGACATTCAAAATGAGCAATCTGGGAAACTAGCACAATTTTTTGATGCCACAAGATGAATAACTCACTTAGGATAAACGATCTTTTTCAAGTTAAGAGACCAGTTCTTTGATGAACTGAAATAATAGTTTAGCTGGCACTACAAGTTTTGTTTTCTGGCACAACCACCCCTAGTTTATGTCACTGCTAAAAGAAAAGCAGGAAAATTCTACAAAGAAAAGGAGGAGCTGAAGGAGGAGAGGGAGGAGGAAGAGAAATCTGTAGCTCATCCTAGCAACATGTCCATTCTCTCCAGATGCTCTATACACTGATATTTGTCAAGATCAGTCACAGAATATTTGGAAGATACACTGAAGAATCAGCAGAAACCATAAGTTTAAAATGATTAAACTACTTTGCAACTATATGCCAAGTACAATTTACGTTATTGTTGTGAAACATGGAACTCTGCAAAAAAAAATAGTAAATTTTAATACTCTTGTTTTAAGAGTAATTTTTACCTAACTATTTTTAACCCAGTGTGTAAAGGAAGGTTGTGCCACAATGATGACTCTGAGTCAAAAAATGAGCAAAGTTGCAGGGTATTCACCAGAAAGTATGTTACATCTTTAAAACTATACATGCCTAAAGACATAAGCTAATATAGGCTTATAGAAGTCTAACTGAAAATTACCTTGGAAATACTACTCTTCTTAAAGAGAATGTCTTTCCATGAGTACTAAAACCTTTACCTGAAAATCAGTTTAATGAAAGAAAAGCATTGAACTGAACTTCAGGTTGTAAGTTCAGAGGCAAGATTACCACATCTTTCCGATTTAATCTCTTCTTTCTGAATTTTCCTTTGTCCATATATAAGTAGATGGTTTATTTTCCTTCTTTATTTCTTTTTTAACAAAGGCCGTATGATTCTCTCAATTGATGCAGAAAAAGTTTTTGACAATATCCAGCATCCCTTCATGATCAGAACACTTCATATATACTTTAATTCTACCTTCTTCCACCAAGTGATGGAGTGCTCAAAGTTTGTACATTGTTTAAACACTGTCTGGGACACCAGCAGTGTCCAACCTGCAGCCCGTGGGCCACATGCAGATTATTTGATGCCTGTTTTACTTATCTGTGGTGTCAGATAACATGAAAATTATGCACAGACCTTTGTTATTTTGGCTTGTCAGCTTTTGTTTTTATTGTGTAGCCCAAGACAACACGTTTTTCTTCCAATGTGTACCAGAAAAAAATAAAAGGGTTGGACACTCCTGGCTATCCCACCAAAATTCAAATGGTGAAGCCCTAACCTCCAGTGTGACTGACTTGGAGATAGGGCCCTTAAGGAGATAATTAAGGTTAAATGAGGTCATAAAAACAGGTCCCTAATCCAATAGGGCCAGTGCCCTTGTGTGAAGAGAGATAGACAAGCGAGCTCACTCTTTCTCCTTCCATAGAGGAAAGGCCCTGTGAGGACACAGCAAATAGGCAGCCATCTGCAAATCAGGAAGACAGGTATCACTGGAGACTGAATTTATTGGTGGCTTGATCTTGGACTTCTCTCCCCCAGAAATGGGAGAAAATAGATACCTATTGTTTAAGTTCCTATCTTGTGATGTTTTGTTACGGTGGCCTGAACAAACCAACAAAAATGCGCAGCAGGCCCCTTTGAAGTAGGTGTTATCATCCCCCTCCTTCTAACATTTTAGAAAAGAAGAGACAGACTTAGAGAGGTCAAAAACATGGCTAATGTCCACACAACTAGGAAATGGATCACTGGGATTTTTCACCCAGGCTTGTCTGCCTCCAAAGCCCATGTCCTTAACCACCATGCCATTTGTACATGGCATGTCTCAACCAACACTCCACCCTGTATAGAATGTTTACATTATGCCACACCCTGTGTCAGTGTTTTTAATCCCCACTGCAATCCTAGGAAGCAGCCATTGTTATTGTCTCCACATGACGAGACTGAGGAAGTTTAGATCAGTTAACCTAAAGGTCCATGGCTTAACTGTCTGGTTCTGGAGTCTGGTTTACAACTGCTGTAGGGAACTCTGACCAGCTCCATCTCCTGCTTTGGAATCGCTGGGTAGGGAACTGCTGCTGGGGGAAATGAGCTGATATTTGGTCTTCAGGAGTCACAGTAATAGTCATGGAATTTTGCTGTCTCTGCAATTTTATTTTATTTTATTATTATTATTATTTTTTAAAGTCAATAAAAGCCTCCCTATGCCTGGGAGGGGGCAGTGCATCTGTGAAAGAGGTGACTACTGCTGCTCGCTGGGGACTGGAGTTCTCGTGTGTCCAAAAGACATAAGTAAGTGGTGGGGCCACACCTATGGTACATCTTAGACGGATTCAGGCGAAACCACTTTGTTGCCCTCAGTAGAGTGCCATGGCGTCACAGTTCACAGCAACCTCCAACTCCTGGGCTTAGGTGATTCTCTTGCCTCAGCCTCCCCTACCCCTCTGGGGCAAGAGTCAGCTGACCGCTATTATTAAAAGCACTTTTGTTTCTCTGGGATCTGCATTTATGCAAACGAAAGCAAGAGGTCTCAGCCTAAGGAAGGGGAGTAAACACCCTCTCTCTGCCGGACAATTCTATTCTGAGAGATGTCTTTCTTTCTCCAGCTGGGGGGCTTAGCAACAAAATGCATCTCCCTCTTGCTTTTCCTCCCAAGGACAATGAAGAATAATAATTCGAAGCAGAGCAAAAAACCTGATTTTGCACAGTACAAATTTCCAATATGTTTTGAGGTTACCTGCTTTTTCACCTTCAAATCACCATGGGAGGCAGGTGTTTTCTGATAGGTGAAGTCAGACAGAAGTCAGGACTCTTGACCTCATCCCACTATATTTATCCCAGGCAGTCCCATTTGGCTGGTGGTAGTGGAGTGGGCTCCTTGGAGTCCCATTATAGGTAAGTGATGCAGCTTTGGAGACAGGGAGACCTCGACTTGAATCCTGTCTCTGACCTTCACCATCTGTCTGACTTTGGACTTGTTGCCTGAACTCTGTGAAGGTGGTTTAGATACAATTAAGATGGAGAGGGTAATGATCTGCTGGGGTTGGCTACATACACTCTGAGGCTATCTGGGGAAAGTATAAGTGCTTGGCACATGGTAGATGTTTAGGAGTTGTTTTCATTGTTCTCAATAGGTTAGAACTTTCTAGATTATCTCAGACCAGTGACTAAGCACTGTCTCTCATAACTCTTTGGCATCTCGAGGTTGTGAGGTCCTCTGTGGGATGTTGGAAGTTATATTTATCTTGGCTCAAGCCTTCCCTTGAGGGAAAGTCATACAGGTCAGAAGCAGGCAGTTGATAATGAGTGGTCCTCCAGTTTCTGGTCAACAACTATAATCATCAGGAATCAACAAAGCCAGCTTTGAAGTCAGAGTCAAGACTCAGCTTAGCACCTGCTAGCATGTAACTATGGGCATGTGTCCCACTGGGTCATTGCAAGAATTTTGTGGGATAAAGCATGCAGTAGGCTTTGCGTACCAGGCACACAGTGAGCTGATAGAGCAGACCTAGTCTTCCTGAAGGTCCCTATTTCCTCCTCAGTGAATGTGGGTGTAAGTAGCCCTGTAGGTTGCGTAGGTGTCCCTTCTCTTCTCCTTCTCTATCCTACTGGGGCATGACTAAGATAAAAGTCACTTTTCTTGAAATGACCCACAATTGTTCTTGGTCTAACCCTGGTTGTGTCAATATTCATCTTTCATTCTTGGGAAGAAATTTTCCACCTAAAATTAAAGCTACCTCCTCCATAGCCACCACCCTGAAAGATACTTGTAGAAGCAAATTTAGGATTTTTTTGTTTGTTTTTGAATCACTTTATGAATGGACTATGGTCTTAGGAAAACTGGAGTTCTAAACCAAAATTTGCCTCTTGCTATAAGAGGAATATTTCCTTCCCTACCCTGAGCCCATCATTAGCTTGGACTAACAGGCAAGGCAAGGTCTAAAATCCACCCTAATTTGGATATGCTCTGTTGTGTCTGTGTGTTTGTTTGTTTTATTTTGTTTTCTGGAGACAGAGTCTCACTTAGCTGCCCAGGCTAGAGTGCCATGGTGTTGGCCTAGCTTCTAGAACCTCAGATTCCTGTGTTCAAGAGATCCTTCTGCCTCAACCTCCTGAGAGGCTGGGACTACAGGTGCTTACCATGATGCCTGGCTAATTTTCCCATTTTTAGTAGAAATGGGGTCTCACTCTTGCTTGGATGAGTTTTAAACTCCTGAGCTCAAGTAATCTACCAGCCTTGCATACTTGTGAGATATGACATGTTGGTCCCATTTTACAGAAGAGAAGAGCGAGACTAAGGCTCCAAGAGTTTAAAGACCTTTTGCCACAAGTCTCTCTTTCTCCTTCAGTTTTCCAAGCCACAACACTGGGAATCCCTTTTAACTTATACCTATTATAAATAATAATTATAAATAATTCTTTTCTATAGGCCCACAAGTTAGGTCTTGAATCCACAGGATTTCCTCCATCCCCATGTGCTGGGATTATAGGCATGAGCCACTGCACCTGGCCAGGATATGCTGTTTTTGTCAGTCCCTTGATAATCAAGGCAAAAGTTGCCTGATTCCAAGACCTAAGATGATAAAGCAATCACATCATATGTTATATTTCATCCTCTTCCCTATCTTCTTAGCCTAAGCTCTGCTTTTGATCAGGAAGATTTGGCAAATTCTTCCCAAAGCTCACTTTACCCATGTCTAACAAGATCCCTCACAGTAGGTTATGGTAGTGAAGAGTGGGGGTTTTAAGTTCAAAACCCATGCTGATCATTTTATGGCTTTGGAAATAAGACCTGTTGCTACTTCAACATTCAGTTTTTCATTCCACAAACAAATACTGAGCAATTTCTTTGGTGCTGAGGATATGAGGCTGGGCAGGGCAGACATTCTCCCTGACTTGAATGAGTGCAACCAGTGACACTGATGGTACCAACAAAGTGTAACCTGAGCAAGGATATAGGAGGTCACATAGCAGAAGCCCCCAGTGTAGTCTTGGTGGAGTAGAGCTCAGGGAAGGCTTTCCAGTGGAGGCTATGCCTAAGCTCAACGTGAAGGATGAGTAGAGGAGAGAGAGTCTTTGCCGGGCAGAGAGACCCTCACATGTAGAATCCAGGGGTCTAGAGAGAGGAATTTGTCTTAAACTTTAAAGTAAACTGTGACTATTTATAACAGCACAATTTTTAAAAATTAAATAATAGCTGTGTTAATGCAAATGCAAAATATTTCAGATTGTGTGTGAAACCAGCACATTAATGCACTCATGGAGTACAATGTGCTGGTTTCATACACAATCTGAAATATTTTCATCAAACTGGTTAGCATAGCATTCATAGCATTTTATTAGTTATTGTGTTAAGACCTTTATATTCTGCATTCAGTAAGTTTCACCTGTACCCTTCTAAGATGCACCTTAGGTGTGGTCCCACCAGTTACCCTCCCTCCACCCATCCTTCTCCCTCCGCTCCCCTCCCCTCCCTTGCACAATTCACAATTGCAAAAATGTGGAAACAACCCAAGTGGCCATCCATATAGGGATGGATTAATACAATGTGGTATATGTACACCATGGAATATTACTCAGTCATAAAAAAAAAAACTGTGAATTAAAACCTCTTGTATTAACCTGGAAGGGCTGGAAACCATTCTTCTAAGTGAACATCACAAGAATGGAAAAACAAATACCACATTTACTCACTATTAAAATGAAGCTAATCCATCAACACTTATATGTACATATGGAAATAACACTCATGAGAAATCAAATAGGTGGGGTGGGGAGGGGATAGGTAAATTCATACCTAACAGGTACTGTGCACACTATCTGGGTGAAGGGCACACTTATAACTTTGACTCAAACTGTACAAAAGCAATTTGTGTAACCAAAATGTTTTTAACCCTGTAATATTCTAAAATAAAACAATGATTAAAAAAATAAAGTAAACCAAGGGGAACGGTGAATGCTGGTATGGGGAGACTGTGAGGGCCATGTTGTGGAAAGGCATTTGTAAGCCATATTTATGTGAATAGACCTTGATCCTCAAAGTAATAGGAGCACTTTGGACAATTTTTAAGAAGAGAATTACAGGAACAAGTTTTTATTTTGGAAAAATGATCTGTGTGGGAGGAGAACAAGTTGGGGGATGTAGCAATAACCTGAATAGATTGGTGGGATTAAGCTTCATTGAGGCCCAAGGTTTTTGTCAGCTTTCTTTTTTATGTATCCCAAGTGCTTGGAACAGGGTTGGTGTATACCAGACAATTGACAATTGCTTGTTGAGTGGTAGTGGCCTAGACCAGGGCAATGGCCATGGGGATGGAGGAAATCATGTGGATTCAAGACTTAACTTGTGGGCCAATAGAAAAGAATTATTTATAATTGTTATTTATAATAGGTGTAAGTTAAGAGGGATCCCCAGTGTTGTGGCTTGGAAAACTGAAGGAGAAAGAGAGACTTGTGGCAAAAGGTCTTTAAACTCTTGGAGCCTTAGTCTCACTCTTCTCTTTTGTAAAGTGGGACCAACATGTCATATCTCACAAGTATGCAAAAAGAGAAGCCTGGTGCCTGGTGCATTAGGCGTAATCAATGTGTCAATGTGTTCTCAGTGCTCAGACTTCACTTTGACAGAATGTAAAGTCCTCTAGGCAGGTTATGAACAAAGAGTGCACCTGCACATCTCCCTGGAGCCTCAAGGTTTGAAGTCCCCAGAGATGGTGGTGGTAGCCACAACAGCACCAGCAGCACAAGTGGAAAATGTATAGCCAGCAAATGAAACAAGCAACTGAGATTGCTGATTGGAGTTTATTTTCTAAAAATGAACTGCGATTCTCAGTATGGCTCACTCACCTGCAAACCTGGTCCTTAATGAGCTATTCTGCTCTTTGTCAATATGAAGGATTTTACTGGACAGAGGAGTAGGTTGGCGGTGAGGCTTTCTGCACCTATGGAGTCATTGGGGTGGCAGGAAGTGCGGAGATAATGTAGCAGAAAGGAAGTGAGTTTGTTTTTAAACTCGCAATCCTCCCTGGGATGCAACTATTTAGGGTCATTTCTCCAATCTCATTTTCTGGAGAGGAAGAATTGCACTTGGTTATAGGAGGTGAGGGAATTGTTGAGGCTACAGTTTCCTGTGGAAAAGATGCAAGCACTGGTGTTAGAGAGGCCTAGGAGGTTGCTAAGAGCCACTATCACCACTTTCCCTCCTGTCCACTCAGTGAATGGAGACTAAGCAATAGTTCTCTGCTGTGCACCACACTGTCATTGCACTGAGGTTACAAAGATGAATGAGACACAGACCCTGACTTTTGCAGGGCGAACAGACCATCAAACAATAGAAATGATAATCCCACCTGATGGGTGTATGCATTCATTTCCTAGGGTTACCCTAACAAAGAACACACACAGAGATGGATTGACAGAGCATCAGAAACTTTGTCTCTCATACTTTGGGAAGCTAAAAGTCCAAGATCAAAGTGTCAGCCAGACTAAGCTCTCCTTGATACTCTAGGACAAGGTCCTTCCTTGCCTCTTCTTAGCTTCTGGCTAAGGTCTTTAAACTCTTGATTGCCAGGCATCCTTGTTATTCCTTGACTTACAGATACATCACTCCAGGGTTTGCCTCTGTCATCACATGGCATTCTGTCTGTGTGTCTCTGTGCCTCTTCTTATAAGAGCGCCAGTCAGATTGGATTTACAGCCCAGACTATTGAAGTGTGACTTTGTGTTAACTTGGTTGCATTTGCAAAGATCCTATTTCCAAATAAGGTCACATGCACAGGTACCAGAGGTTAGAATTTGAAATGTATCTTTCAGGCAGACACAACAGCGTTGGAGTACAGAAGTGCTTGTGTTCTTGTTGAATCAGATTTTACTTGTTATAGGTGTTATGGGAGGAACCCTTATGATATAACCTATAATTCCCCCTTCCTTTTCTCCTTCCTCCCTTCCTTCTTTTACTTTTTGACTTATTTCTTCCCCTGTAGTAGTTTTGTCAACACATGCTATTTCATTGGTCATCTTCTGTGAATTAGGCAGTATGCTAGGCATTGTGAATGGAATAAAGACCTAAAACAGACATGGCTTCTGCTTCTGAAACTTATAGAGTAGTGGGGACAAGAACTGGCCGCACAAATACATGTAAAAATGATAACTGGGATGGTTGGAATGGAATCCCTTCTAAATGTTTAGGGTAATGGCTTGAACCCACCTCCCAAGGGAACATCTCTGAAGTCATAAAGACCAGCCTTTGGCCATAGAATGTGTATTTTTGCCCTGTAATCTTTAATATTTCCTGATTCATAAGGTATAGGAAAAGGAGAGAGAGAAGGACCTTTATTACTGGGTGTTTATGTATGAAACTTTCTGGTTGGAAAATGAGGTCAGAAAGATGTACTGCAGATTGGAAAAGTCCAGAGGGTGGCAAAGGTGTGAAATGACATGTTCTTAGGTGAGCAAACCTACCTACTGAGATTAGAGGAGTTACGTTTGAGGTCATCCAGCTACTCAGATTTGGGAATAGCATCCAATCCTCAATTTCCTGGCATCTCTTTCCTCTGTGCTTAACATACTCTGTGAACACTGGGTCATTCCTACTGACATGCACACAGTTTGCATTATTTTCATATCTCTTTGCAAAAGCCCTTCCCCGTTTGGATGTCTTGATGTACTCCATGGCCTCAGGTATCTGAGTCTGTTTAGGATCAACTCAGACGCAGAAACCTGGCGGGGCCTAACATCATGAGATGGAGGAAGTTATAAGCCAAGCATTGTAGTCCGTAGTGAAGGTTCTCAGTGTCAATGTGTATCAGAATCAAAATTTAGGTCCCTGGGATTCACATCTAGATGTTTTGATTCACCAGGACTGGCACCAAAATCTGCATTTATGACCCACATCCCAAATGATTCTGATGGAGGTAAGTCACTTATGAAGGCCTGACAAGTTTGTGAACCTGCCACCATGCGCTTATGTTGGCAGCACTGTACAAACAACTCAGTAAGGTTTTTAAACCTTGGTATATCAGTGTCTTACCACTGTGTTTGTGTTGACATGTGGTGGTGTCTTACTGATTGAGATTCATTATTGTGTGTTTTTGTGTCCTGTCATGAGAACATCGGAGCTTGATTTAGAGCAGTGAACAAACATTAAATTTCTTGTTAAATTGGCGAGAATGGAAGTGAAATTAGGGGCATGTTAGTCTAAGTTGATAGGGATAAGGCCATAAGAAAATTGCGGGGCACAAACAGATTAAACATTTTTCTGAGGGGAGAGACATTGTCACTGGTAAAGAGAGATCAGGGTGGACAGTAACAAGCAGAACTAACAAAAACATGGCAAAAATTTATTGACTTGTGCATTGAAATCATCAGCTTATTGTAAGAAACATAGGAAACCAACTAAACGTTGATAGAGAAACAGTTAGGAAAAGATTTTAACTGAAAAATCTTAGCATGAGAAAGGTGTGTGCAAAATGCTTACCAGTGAACAAAAGCAAAGGAGAGCTGAAGTTTGCTGCAGTTTTTTGAAGAGGCAAGATGATATTTTGGGCCATGTTATCACTGATGATGAAATACGGTGTACCAATATGAAACAAAGTGTCAAAGTACACAATGGAAGTCAGCTAATTCTTCATGCCAAAAACATTCTGTCAGCCCAAATCAAGAGTCAAAAGAATGTTGCTAACCCTTTTTGATACCACAGGGATTATTCATTATGAATTTGTACTAACTGGAAAAACAGTTAACCAAGTTTAGTATTTGGAAGTGCTGAAAAGACTGTATGAAAAAGTTAGATGAAAATAACCTAAACGTTTCACCAACAACTCATGGCTCTTACATCACAACAATGTACCAGCTCACATGGCACTGTTCATGAGGGTGTTTTTAGCCAAATAAATGACTGTATTGGAACATCCACCTTACTCACTTGATCTGGCCCCCAATGACTATTTTCTTTCTCAGAAGATAAAGGAAATATTGAAAGGAAGATATTTTCATGACATTCAGGACACCAAGAGTAATACAACACCTGCTCTGTTGGCCAAGCTTGAAAAAGAGTTCCAAAATTGCTTTGAAGGATTGGCTAGGTGCTGGCATCAGTGCATAGCTTCCCAAGGGGAGTACTGCCAAAGTGACTGTAGTGATATATAGCAATGAGGTATTTAGCATTTTTTTTCTAGGATGAGTTTGAAAAATTAATTGTCAGATCCTTGTAATCCAGGACAAGACTTTGGGAGTCACTGTCCTTTAGTAACTTCTGGATTAAACACAGGAGAACAAAAATAGACTGAGTTGTTGAGGGACCACTGAACTCTCAAGGTAACCCAAATTCAAAAGGAGATTTTTTCCCTCATTCAAAGGAAGGTGATGGAAAAAAATAATGACAACAAGAGCTCATCCTGAACACATACTTAGTTCTTGACTTTCCTAAGAGTATATTATTTTCTAATGATGGAGGGTTATTTCTCTTCTCTGTTAAGCTTTTATTTTAGCAGCCTTATTGAGATATAATTCACATACCATACAATTCACCCACTTAAAGTGTACAATTCAATGATTTTGATATATTCAGAGTTGTGTAAGCATCACCATCAATTTTAGAATATTTTCTCCTCTCCCTCCAAACCCATTAGCAGTTACTTCTCATTTCCTTCCCCTCCCTCCACCCCTAGACAACCACTAATCTACTTTCTGTCCTTATAGATTTGCCTATTCTGGACATTTCATATAAATGAAAGCAAGCCAAATATATGGTCTTTTGTCCCTGGCTTCTTCCACCTAGCATAATGCTTTCAAGGTTCATCTATGTTGTGGCATGTATCATATTAGTATTTCTTTTCTTTTCTTTTCCTTTTTTAAACTTTTTTTTTTTTTTGAGACAGAATCTCCCTTTATTGCTGTGGCTAGAGTGCAGTGGTGTCAGCCTAGCTCACCTCAATCACAAATTCCTGGGTTCAAGTGATCCTCTTGCCTCAGCCTCTCAAGTAGCTGGGACTATACGCACCAGCCACAACTCCCAGCTAGTTTTTTTTATTTTTAGTAAAGATGGGCTCTCACGCTTGCTCAGACTGGTCTTGAACTCCTGAACTCAAGCAATTCACCTGCCTCAGCCTCCCAGAATGCTAGCATTATAGAAGTGAGCCACCAAGGATGGCTTTTTTTTGTTTGTTTGTTTTTTATATTTTTCTTTTTTCTAAAAGAAACCATTTGGACTCCATTCTCTCTCTCTCTCCTCGCGATGTAAGAATGATCATCAGTGACAATACTGTACCACTTCCTTGTGGCTTCTGGTACTTTACACGTTCACAGAAAGTTCTCTAATAATGACAGAAATGCTCCCTGAAAGTATAGTCTCCAGTATTTCATTTCTTAAATTGCCAAATAATATTCCTGATGATGGATTTTTAAATGTTGGCATCTCTCTTTTTATAAATTGAACATCTATCTTCCTTCATCTAGAATAACATTCCTGCAAGTTGAACAGCTATCTTCCCTCTAGAATAAGCAGCTTTGCAGCAGATTGGAATGTTGGATGCACGGAGAGCTAAGAACGTTATTCAAGGCCCGAGTGACTTTTCCAGCCTCACCTCCAGCACTTTCTCACTCCCTTCTGTGATTTCTAACCACATAAGAGGCTTCAGAATAACACGACCTTCTTGTTCGTGTTGTGAGTGCACCCTGTAAACCTGAACACAAGCATCTCTTTCTCCAGGTCTTCTCTTCATTTTTGATCCTTACTTTGATTATAGCTGTTTTCATTTTGTGTCATAATGGGGGATGGGCTTCCCCTCTAATTGGGACTCCTTCGAGAGAGGACCAGAGTGTTATTCATTTTTGTATTCTAAGTGCCTGACTAGTTCTTGGTAGCTATGAGGTACCAGATTAATATTGTTGAATGGATAAGTGAATGAGTGAATGAACAAATGAATGAGAGAAAGATACTCACGGAAGCCGGCATATAGAGGGAATGGAAGTCGTTTTTCTCTGCAGGTTTTAATATAGCAGTTTTAGCTCCTCCTGTTGGAAATGACTTGTTTGAAAGAGTGCAAATGAACATTTAAAGAATGTTAAACTGCATAAGCATGGAAAACAGTCTGCTAAAGGTGATTATCTCTGGGAAAGGGATTAATAGAGATAGGGGCTTGTTTTAGTCTTTTATTATACACTTCAAAAGAAGAAAGTGGTGTGAAAATAGGTGATTTTTACTCTTATGGCTTTGGGAGATTTGAAACATAAAAATTATAAAAAGAGCAAATGAACAAAATAAGAAACAGCACTGATTTTGAGTTGGATGTGAGTATCAGACTGGCTTTGGGTGGCTTGCGGCCAATCACTGTTCCTTTCTTAACACAGTTTCCTCAACTAAGAAAGGGGAATGACAAAACACACCTCTTAGGACTATTTTGACATTTTAAAAGCACAGGGCCTGGCACAGATAAACTTGATATATGACAAGTATTGCCTTCGTTATTAGCAAAAATGAAAACAGCAACAAACAGAAAAATTATAAAGCAGAGGGCATGGAAGTCCCTTGTATCTGTGACAGCTTTATGAATTTAATTTTATTTATAGCCCATCTGCTTATGCTGAGTGGCTTACTACATTGATTCTCTGAAAACCACGTGGCTTAGCCCTGGAATGGAGGTTCTTTTAATAAACTCCACTTAGTGGGTGATTACGCAGAAGGCAGCTGCGATGTCCTTGGTGACCGCAAGAAGCCTGATGATGATAGCAGCTACCACTTATGAGTCCTTACTGTGAGCCATTGAGTCCTCAGCACAATCTCATGACATCTCATAATTCCCATTCTACAGATGAGAAAGGGAGGCACAAACAGATTAAATGCTTTAAGGTCATACAGCTAGTAAGTGGCTTGTTCCAGATTCAAATTTAGGTTCTCTAGACCAAAGTTGGTGAGAATCTCATTAGATTGCTGGCCTCTCCAGGTGAAAATAATGTGGTATGAGAGAGAGAGAGAGGAGAGATGATGCCAAGGGGCAGAGGGGCTTTGAGGTAAGGTGGACAGTTATTCCATCTTCCTGTCTCATAGCTCACATTAGGTCCCTATGGATCCTAAAAATCTGGGAATGAAGTGTGGTTCCTTCTTGCTGCCTCTCATGGGAGGGAGTTCTGTGAAATCTAAGGAGGGGTTGCTTGGTCACCTAAGGATGCTGAGCAAGGGATTAACAGTGGTCCCTCCATATCCAGTCTTCCTTCTTTTAGAGTAAAATGATTTTTTGTGGAGCATACAATTGCTTAGAATAAAGACTGTATTTCCCATATTTCCTTGTGCAAAGTGTGGACACATGTCTAGGTTTTGGCCAATGGGATAGAGGTAGAAAGTGATATGTGCAAATTTTGGGAACTATCTTGAAAAGAAGTAGGCATGATCTTCTCCTTTGCATTTACCCTTCTGCTGGCTGGATTGTAGATGTGATGGTTGGGTGGTTGTCTTGGCACTGAGATGAACCATTGGCCATTTGCAGTAGAAAAAACAAATAGAAGCATCTTGGATCCATGAATCAAGATGGACCAAGCCTCTTGGATGATGAACCATCCTAGCTTCGAACTGCCTTACTGGACTTTTCATGAAAGAGAGAGAAAAAATATTCCATCTTGTTTAAGCCACGGATGGTTTGGGTCGCTGTCACTCACAGCTGAAGCTAACTCTCACAAACACAGATGCTGCCACACCATCCCTTGCTCCCATTCTCCTTCCAGTAACCCCCAATTTATTTTCTGGGGGGGATTTTATCTTCTAATTAGATGATTTTTAAATGACACTTTGTAATTGTACATATTTATGAGTTGCACATTGAAGTTTTGATACACATATGTGTTGTACAATGATCAATTCAGGATATTTAGTGTGTCCGTGACCTCATAGATACATCATTTCTTTGTGGTGAGAACATTCAAAGCCTCTCTTCTGGATATTTTGTAATATATCAATTAACCATCCTCACCCTGCTGAACAATAGTACATCAGACCTCATTTCTCCTGATTGTGACTTTGTACCAGTTTATTTGCTTCTCCCCATTCTCTCCTCCTTCCCTTCCCCAGTCTTTGATAACCAGTGTTCTATTCTTTGCTTCCAAAGAATGGTACCAAATTTTTAAAACTTCCACATATGAATGAGATCATGTGGCATTTTTCTATTGGTATCTGGTTTATTTCACTTAATATGAGGTCCTCTACATCCATCTATGTTGGAGATAATGACAAGATTGTTTTTATGACGCGATGGTATTTCATCATGTATACACACTACCGTTTATTTATCCACTCATCCATTTTTGGACACTTGGGTTGATTTCATATCTCGTCTATTGCAAATAGTGCAGTAATAAACATGTGCATGTAGGTATCTCTTCAACATACTCATTTCATTTTCTTTGGATTGCTACCCTATAGTGGGATTCTAGATAAAATGGTAATTCTGTTTTTAATTTTTTGAGGAAACTCCATACTGTTTTCCATAGTGGTTGTACTACTATACATCCCCATGAACAGTGTATGAGCATCCCTCTTTCTCTGCACCCTCACGAACGTTCACTTTTTTTGTCTTTTTGGTAATAGCCATTCTAATGGGAGTGAGGTGCTATTTCATTGTGGTTTTGTTTGAATTTTCCTAATGATTAGTGATGTTGAGTGTTTTTCCATGCAAGTGTTTCCCATTTGTATGTCTTCTTTAAGAAATGTCTATTAAAGTATTTTGCCTGTTACTTAGGTTTTAGTAGGTTACTTAGTTTTTTTCTCTTAGTTGTTTAAGTTTCTTATAAATTCTAGAAATAAGTTAGCAAATATTTTCTCCCATCTTGTAGGTTATCTCTTCACTGGTAATTGTTTCCTTTGCCAAGTAAAAGCTTTTTAGTTTGATATCCCATTTGTCTATTTTTGTTTTTTCTGCCTATGTTTTGAAGTCTTATTAAAAAATGTTTGCCTGCTAAGAAGAATATTTTCCAGCTCCATCCATGTAAGCAAAGTATCCCAAGAATGGAAGAAAAAGTATCCAATGTACTCAGCCCTACTATGAAACTAATTTATAGCTTTCATATGAAAGCCATAACCCAATTACAGCACAAGAATATGGGGAAAGGGGCAAAGGGGGGCAGGAAGGGGGAGGATGGGTGGAGGGAGAGTAATTGGTGGGTCTACATTACAGTGCATCTTAGAAGGGTACAGGTGAAACTTACTAAATGTAGAATATAAATGTCTGCACACAATAATGAAGAAAATGCCATGAAAGCTATGTCAACCAGTTCTATGAAAATATTCCAAATTGTATATAAAACCAGCACATTGTACCCCATGATTGCATTTATGTACACAACTATGATTTACTTTAAAAAAAAAATACTTGCCTGCCCAACGTTGTAAAGAATTTCCCCTATGTTTTCTGCTAGTAATTTCATAGTTTTGGGTTTTACATTCAAGCCTTTACTCCATTTTTGGTTAATTTTTGTACACGATGAGAGGTAGAGGTCTGGTCTTATTCTTTTACATGTGAATGTCCAATATTCCCTGAACTATTTATTTAAAAGGCTATCGTTTCTCTAGGATGTGTTCCTAGCAACCTTGTTGAAAATCAGTTGACTCTATGTGGATGAATTTGTTTGTAGGCTCTCTATTCTGTTTTATTGGTCTATGTTTCTGCTTTTGTGCTGGCACCACACTGTTTTGGCTACTAGTGTAGTGTATTGTTAACTCATGTATTTTAGAATTTTTTCCTTTCTATTTCAGTAAAGAATATCATTGGTGTTTTATAGGGATTACATTAAATATGTAGATTACTTTGGATAGTATGGCCATTTTTTTTTTTCTTTTGAGACAAAGCCTCACTTTGTCTCCCTTGGTAGAGTGCCATGGTGTTATAGTTCACAGTAACTTCAAACTCTTGGGCCTTAAGTGATTCTCTCGCCTCAGCCTCCCAAGTAGCTGTGACTATAGGTGCTTGCCACAATGCCCAACTTTATTTTTTTTTGTAGTTGTCATTTTTGTTTAGCAGGCCTGGGCTGGGTTTGGACCCACCAACCCCAGTGTATGTGGCTGAGCTATGGGCACTGAGCCAGTATGGCCATTTTATTTTTATTTTATTTTATTTTTTAAATTATTTTTTATTAAATCATAACTTTGTACATTGATGCATTTATCAGGTTCAGTGTACTGCTTTGACATACAATGTGAAATGTTTACATTGAACTAGTAACACATCCATCACAATTATACTCATTTCTGAATAGTTTTGCAATGTACTATCACATCATGCACATTAGGTGAGGTCCCCCCAAATACCCCTCTCTCTCCTCTTCCCTTCTACTTTCTGGACTATAGTTATGTTTTGCCATTTGTATGAGTGTTTAGAAGGTTATATATTGATTTCATAGCAGTATTGAGTACATTGGATGCTTTTTCCCCCCATTCTAAAGACACTTTACTAAGAAGAATATGTTCCAGCTCCATCCAGGTAAACATAAAAGATGTGAAGTCTCCATCTTTTTATGGCTGCACAATATTCCATGGTGTACATAACCATAATTTGTTAATCCATTCATGGGTTGATGGACACTTGGGCTGTTTTCATGTCTTGGCTATTATGAATTAGGCTGCAATAAACATTCTGGTGCAAATATCTTTGTTGTAAAATGATTTTTGATCACCTGGTTATATACATAGTAGAGGAATTGCAAGATCGAACGGTAGGTCTACTTTTAGTTCCTTAAGTGTTCTCCAAACTTCTTTTCAAAAAGGTCGTATTAGCTTGCAGTCCCACCAGCAGTGTGGAAGTGTTCCCTTCTCTCCGCATGCACGCTAACATCTGTAGTTTTGGGATTTTGTGATGTGGGCTAATCTTACTGGAGGTAGATGATATCTCAAAGTGGTTTTGATTTGCATTTCTCTGATGATTAAGGATGATGAACATTTTTTCATGTGTTTGTAGGCCATGTACCTGTCTTCATCAGAGAAGTTTCTGTTCAAGTCTCTTGTCCATATAGAAATGAGCTTATTTATTCTTTTCTTATTGATTAGTTTGAGTTCTCTGTAGATTCTAGTTATCAGACCTTTTTCGGAAGCATAACCTGCAAAAATCTTCTCCCATTCTGAAGGTTGTCTGTTTGCTTTACTTACTGTGCTCTTGGCTGTGCAAAAGCTTTTTAATTTGATCAGATCCCAGTAATGTATTTTTGGTGTTGCTTCAATTGCACGGGGGGTCCTCCTCATAAAATATTCTCCCAGGCCAATTTCTTCAAGGGTTTTCCCTGCACTCTATTCGAGTATTTTTATAGTTTCATGTCTTAAGTTTAAATCTTTTATCCAGTGAGAATCAATTTTTGTTAATGGTGAAAGGTGGAGGTCCAGTTTCAGTCTTCTACAAGTCACCAGCCAGTTTGTTAAATAGGGTGTCTTGCCCCCACTGAATATTTTTGATAGGCTTGTCAAAGAACAAATGGCAGTAAGTAGCTGGGTTCATCTTTTGGTTCTCTATTCTGTTCCATAAATCTACCGCTCTGTTTTTGTGCCAGTACCATGCTGTTTTGATCACTATAGATTTATCAGTATGGCCAATTTAACATTAATTTTTCCCATCCAGGAATATGTTCTTAATATTTTTCTAATTATTTGTTTCTTATTCAATTTCTTACATTAATGTTCTATTTATTTATTTATTTATTTATTTTGAGACCGTCTCAAGCTGTTGCCCTTGATAGAGTGCAGTGGCATGACAATTCACAGCAACCTCAAACTCTTGGGCTTAAGTGATTCTCTTGCCTCAGCCTCCCAAGTAGCTGGGATTACAGGCACCCGCCACAACATGTGGCTATTTTTTGGTTGTAGTTGTCATTGTTGTTTGACAGGCCTGGGCTGGGTTCTAACCCGCCAGCTCCCGTGTATGTGGCTGGCACCCTCCCTGCTGAGCTATAGGAGCTGAGCCTCATTAATGTTCTACAGTTTTCAGTGTAGAGATCTTTTATCCCCTTGATTAAGTTTATTCCTAGGTATCTCATTTTTTAAATAAGTATTGTAAATGGAATTTTTTCCTTGATTTCTTTTTCAGATATTTTGCTATTATCATATAAATATGCTACTGATTTTTGGATATTGATTCTGTATGCTATGATATTGCATAATTTGTTTATTAGTTCTAACAGTTTTGGGGGAGTCCTTAGGGTTTTCTATATATGAAATTATGTTCTCTGAAAATCAGGACAATTCAACTTCCTCATTCTTAATTTGGTTGTCTTTCATTTTTTCTCTTTCCTAATTGCTCTGGTTAGAACTTCCAGTACTATGTTGAATAAAAGTGATTCAAGTCGGCAGCCTTGCCTCATCCCTGATCTTAAAGGAAAAGCTGTCCCCATTCATTATGTTTTGAGCTGTGGGGTTTTCATATATGACCTTTATTGTGTTGGGGTACATACTTTCTATATGTGATTTATTAAGGCTTCTTCTTCTTTTTTTTTTTTTTTGTAGAGACAGAGTCTCACTTTATCACCCTCAGTAGAGTGCCATGGCATCACACAGCTCACAGCAACCTCCAGCTCCTGGGCATAGGCGATTCTCTTGCCTCAGCCTTCCGAGTAGCTGGGACTACAGGCATCCACCACAACACCCGGCTATTTTTCTGTTTTGTAGTTCGGCTGAGGCCAGGTTTGAACCTGCCACCTTTGGTATATGGGGCCGGTGCCCTACTCAATGAGCCACAGGCACCGCCCTATTACAGCTTTTTTTATCATAAAGAAATATTGAAATTTATCAAATGCTTTTTCTTCATCTGTTGAAATTTCATTTAATTTTTATCTTTTAGTTAATATTACTACATTTATTGATTTGCATATTTTGAACCATCCTTATATCACTGGATCACTGGTATGAATCCCACCATACCAGTGATCATAGTGAATGATCTTTTAAATGTGCTGTTGAATTTGGTTTGGTACTATCTTGCTGAGAAGTTTTGCATCTATGTTTATTAAGAATATTGGCCTATAGATTTCTTTTTTCTTGTGTCCTTGCTTGGTTTTGGCGTCAGTGTAGTGAAGGTATTGTAAAATTAGTTGGGAAGTATTTGCACTTCTTCAGTTTTCTGGAATAGTTTTAGAAGTATTGGTATTAGTTTTTTAAATGTTTGATTGAATGCAGCAGGGAATCCAACAGGTCTTGAGATTTTATTAGATGGAAAACTTTTTATTACTAATTCAATTTCCTTACTTGTTATTGGCCTGTTTAGATTTTCTGCTGCTTCACAACTTGTGGTAGGTTGTATGTGTCCAATAATTTATTCACTTTTTCTAAGTTCTCAAATGTATTGATATATAGTTTTTCATAATTGTCTCTATGATCCTTTGAATTTCTGTGATATAAGTTGTAATTTCTCTTTTCCACCCCTGATTTTATTTAATTAGATTTTTTTCTTTTTTCTTAGTCTGGTTAAAGATTTGTTGATTTTATCAACTTTTCAAAAATCAAGTCTTAGTTTTGTTTGATATTTTCAAATTTTTTGTTCTCTGTTTTGTTTACACTTGTTTTGAAGTATATTATTTCCTTCCCTCTACCAATTTTGTGTTTAGTGTATTCTCATTTTCTTAATTCCCGTGGTGCATGGTTAGGTTCTTTACTAGAAATCTTTCTTCTTTATTGATGTGTTTATTGCTATTAACTTCCATCTCAGAACTGTTTTTGTTATTTTCTTTTGTTGAAAGAATTTTAAAATTTCTCTTTTCTTTATCAACCCATTGATTATTTAGGAGAATGCTGTTTAATTTCCATGTGTTTGTAAGTTTTCCAAGATTTCTTTTTTAAGATAGAGTTTCACTTGCTCACCCTGAGTAGAATGCCATGGTGCCATAGCTCACAGCAGCCACAAACTCTTGGGTTCTAGCAGTCCTTTTGCCTCAGCCTTCCAAGTAGCCGGGACTACAAGTTCTCTAAGGTTTTGCTTGTTATTGATTGCTAGTTTTATACTACTGTTTTCTAAAAAGATACATGATACGATCTCTATCTTCTTAAATTTGTTAAGACTTCTTTAGTGGCCTAACATGTGATTTATCCTGAAAAATTTTTTATGTGAATTTGAGAAAAATGTATGTACCATTGCTGTTGGGTACAATGTTCTTTAATGTCTCTTAGGTCCATTTTGTTTATGGTATAGTTTAAGTTTGATGTTTCTTTGGTGATTTTCTGTCTGAATGATCTGTGTATTGTTAAAAGTGGGGTGTCGAAGTTCTCTGCTATCATTGCATTGTAATCTATCTCTCTGTTTACATCTAATAATATTTGCTTTACATATTTGGGTGCTCCAATGTTTTATAATTTCTATATCCTCCTGTTAAATTGATCCCTTTATCATTACATAAAGATCTTCTTTGTGTCTTCGTACAGTTTTTGACTTGTCTATTTTATCTGATAAAAATACGGCTACTCATACTCATTTTTTGGTTTTAATTTGCATGGAATATCTTTTTCTATTCCTTCACTTTCAGTCTATGTTTTTAAAGTTTGATTATATGTATATTTGTCTTGAATAGTGAGATGAATCTCTTGTAGACAGTATCTCATTGGGTCTTTTTTTTGTATTTTTAAAAATCCATTCAGGTACTCTACATATTTTAATTGGAGAATTTAATCCATTTATATTCAAGATTATTATTGATAGGTAAGGAATTAGTCTTGCCATTTTGTTAATTGTTTTCTAGTTGTTTTGTAGATCCTTTGTTCATTTCTTCCTCTCTTACTGTTCATCTTGTTGTGATTTGGTAGTTTGCTGTGATGCTAAGATTTGTTTCCTTTTTCATTCTTATTTGCGTATCTGCTATAATTTGTTTCTTTGTGATTACCATGAGACTAACATAAAGAGTTAGACTATTTTAAGCTGGTAATAACTTAACTTTGGTTGCATAAAAATCCTCTAGACCTCCCCCAGCACATACACAATTTGTATTTTGGTTGCTTTAATTTTCATCTTTATGTTTTGTGTGTTCCTTAGATAATTGTAGCTGTTGATGTTTTTATCATTTTTGACTTTAAACTTTCATACCAGAGAACTGAAAAGTTTACATAACATCATTATGATAACGGGGTATTCTGAGTATTATTATGGATTAACTTGTACTTGTTAATTTCAGACTTCCATGTGTTTTGTTTTCATGATAATAATTATTATCCTTTTATTTCCACTTGTAGCACTCTCTTAAGCATTTTTGGTAAGGCCTATATATTGGTGTTGAATTTCTGCAGGGTTTGCTGCCTGGGGAGGTCTTTCTTTCTCCTTCCTTTCTGAAGGATAGCTTTGCCAGATTTGGTATTCTTAGCTCACAGTTTTTTTTTTCCCTTCAGTACTTTGAATATATCATTCCCTTCTCTGCTGACCTGCAAGATTTCTGCTAAGAAATATGCTCATAATCTAAGGATGATTCTTTTATATGTGACTTAACATTTTTCCCTTATAGTTTTTAGAATTATTCCTTTGTCTTTGACTTTTTAAAGTTTGATTATAATGTGCCTTCATGAAGATATTTTTGGGTTAAATCTATTTGGGACTTTTGAGCTTCCTGGCTTTGATGGTCATTATCTCTCCCAAATTTGAGAAGTTTTCAGCTATTATTTTAATTAGTAGTCTTTTTGTGCCTTTCCCCACTTTTTCTCCCTGTGATGCTTTTATACTGTGAATATTTGTTCACTTAATGGGGTCTTATACGTCCCATAGACTTTCTTCACTCTGCCCTGGAAGATCAAGTTATGTTCCTAGCAGGCAGTCTCTGAAAGGATGAGGCTACCCTGGGCCAGCGTAGGGTAGAGGCCATGACAACTCTGGAAGTAGCCAACCATATGCTTAAAAGTAAAGTTCATGGTTCCCTGGTCCATGCTGGGAAAGTGAGAGGTCGGACTCATAAGGTGGCCAAACAAGAGAAGAAGAAGAAAACAGACCAGGACAAGCAGCAGAAACAGTACAATTGGCACTTTGTCAATGTTGTGCCCACATTTGGCAAGAAGAAGGGGCCCAGTGCCAACTCCTAAGACCCTTGTAATACTGGCTTTCTCTAATAAAATAAATCCACTTAGCCTAGTCAAAAAAAAGAATGCTATAAAATGATGCCGAATTTTGTCAAATGCTTTTTCTGAACTATCAAGATGATTAGGTGATCTTTATTTTTGCTTCTGTTTATGTGATGAATCATATTTATGAATTTATGTATGTTGAACCATCTTTGCATCCCTCGAAGCCACTTGGTTATGGTGGATTATTTTTTGGATGTGATGCTGAATTGAGTTTGCTATAGATGCTATTGAGGATTTTTGCATCTATATTCATAAAGGACATTGTCTATAGTTTTGTTGTTGTTGTATCCTTTCCTGGCTTTGGTATCAGGTGATACTAGCTTTGTAGAATGATATAGGTGGGATTCCTTCCTTCTCAATGTTATGAAATAATTTCTGCAGTTTGGGTACCAATTCGTCTTCATAGGTCTGATAAAGTTTGGCTGTGAAATTGAAAAAGTCTGGGCCTTTTTGTCATTGGAAGACATTTTGATGGCTGGTTCAATTTTGTTGCTTGTAATTGGACAGTTTAGGTGTTCTACTTTTTTCCTGATTGAGCCTTGGGAGGTTGTATATTTCCAGGAATTTGTTCATTTCCTAAACATTTTCAAGTTTATGTGTATAGAGATTTTTATAGTATTCACAGATGATATTTTGTATTTCTGTGGTATCAGTTGTAATTATCATAAGCACATACACATGTACTTGCTAGGGTATAGGCTGGTTTAAACACACACACATACTCTTATGCTACAGATTTATGCAAAAACCAGAGTAGGCACACTGGTGGATGGTGAAAAATAATGTCTTAAGCTTCTCCATTCTCCAGTGCCTTAACTTTCTCATCTATAGAGTGGGAACAATCACAACTATTCCTCTATGTTTTTCAGGATTTCTCAGAGAATGGAAATATTACATGGTCAAAGGTTTTACAGCTCAATGCTGCTTCTACCTAGCCCCTTTTCAAATTATCCAATCCTTCCATTTTCAGCACCTGACATATCTCTAGGGCAGTGATTTTCAAACCGTGTGCTGCAGCACACTGATATGCCATGAGAGAATCTTAATTGTGCCATGAAAACATTTAAAGATTATTAATTAAATTATCTTCAAAAGTTCAAAGCACAGTAAGCATATTCTTTTCTTCACTCTTTTGTTTTAATCAACATAATTTAAGTGTGCTGTGGAAGTTTAACTATAAGTTCAACTGTGCCGTGAGATAAAAAAAGATTGGAAGACACTGGTCTAGGATTGCACATGGAAAAGGCATTCTGGATAGACTTTAAGAAATTAAATTCTTAAATTGAAGAAGAATTTAAGAAAGAGAAATTTTAATGAGATTGCCACTCAATGGCAAAGTTGAAACTAGATTGGGGGGTTGGGGGTTTTATCCCCAGACACTAAAATTTAAAAATTACAAAATTGGCCAGAGACTCTCAAGCAAAGCTAGGAACCCCTCTGGCCTGGAACCCTTTTGCATACATGCCATATGCTAATTGGAAGCCATGTTCATACTCTTCGTTGTGGGGTACTTGTTTGAATTTGCTAGGGCCCCCTAACAAATTAACACAGACTGGGTGGCTTAAACAACATTTATTTTCTCACTTGTAGGGTAGAAATCTGAGATCGAGGCAGTGGGAGTGTTCGTTCCTTCCGAGGTCTCCCTCCTTGCCCATCTTCTGGCTATGTCCTCCCATGTGTTTGTGTCCCAATTTGCTCTTCCTTAAAGACATTTCATCATGTTACATTAGAGCCTTCTGTAAAAATCCTCATTTTTATTTATTTAACTCTTTAAAGACTTTACCTCAAATGCAGTCATATTCTGACATTCTAGGGGTTAGGGCTTCAACATGTGCATCTTGGTGGGGTGAGGGACATGATGTAATTCTTAACAGTGTCCAAATGGTCTATTTGGATAGTGAACATAAACAAACTGCAAGGAAACCCAAAGTCTACAAAAATTGCTGCTGAAGTTTATCCCCAGACTGAGTCCCTGACTGAAGGGACTCTTCAGTCCTCTCAGTTGTAGCAACATCCACATTTTCCTGTTCTTTATCTCAGCTCTGATGTGCTGCTACAGAAACGAACTAGTCTACACCCCATCCTCTCTTTCTTTACCACTTTGTTGAACAAGTTTTGCTATGGCAACTGCTGGCTGGGAAGAGACAACCTGGGGAGGTGGGTGGGAATGCCAGGGTCAGGCTGTGTTCTTCTTGTCTTACTTTTGGGGGAGTCCTGCTGTGCTTCAGCTGCTGTATAAACCCCCAGGGAGGAGATTATTGCTTACAGTTTCCTGTGTGTGTGTATGTATGTATGGCTGGCAAAGGATCACCTTTAGGAGAGCAAAGAAATGGAATCTAGGATTCCCCTGAAGAGGGAAACCACTTTTTAAAAAAATTATTAAATCATAGCTGTGTGCATTAATGCAATCATGGGGTACATTGTGCTGGTTTTATATACAATTTAAAATATTTTCATCGAACTGGTTAACATAGCCTTCATGGCATTTTCTTACTTATTGTGTTCAAACATTTATGTTCTGCATTTAGTAAGTTTCACCACTTCTTTATCAATTGATGGGTCATACTTGGATTTTCTATCTCAGGCTGACCTGTGCTCTGGGTATTATGAAGCTCTTGGCTTTGGTGACAGTTCCTGGGAGTTTTCCACAGGGCTCCTCCTGCCTTTCCTGCAGCTGCTAATAGTGCTCTGTACACTTCCATCCTCCTGACTCTCCTCCAGTCCTTTGAAAGTGAGTTTTATCCACTGTGTCCCTAAGCATTTGGTCTCTGGGTCATTTGCAGCCATTTCTCTGGAGACTCCTCCAATGTGTCAGCAGCAGTCGTGGGCAGAGGAGGCAGTGATGAGAAAGGATTTGCTGTTGGAAGGGAAGCGTGACTCACTGAGTCATCTGCTTGAAGCCATCTTCAGTGTCCTCTGGGCCCTGGACCTTTGTGTTGAGAGGAAGGGCATGCAGAGCAGAGAGGCCCTTTTAAAATCTCCAAGTTGTCTGCCTTGGGCGTTGTCTCAGGTAGTCCCAAGTACCCTGAAGTCTCTGGGACATGCCTTGAGCACCTGCATCTCCTCCCCTGTTTGCAAAGTGATGAGTCCATGTTCAGATTTGTGTTCAGCATCCCAGCTCAGTTTCTCTGCTGCAATTTAGAAAACATGCCAGTCGACAGACACAGGCTGGAGCAGTCCCCGTGGCTTCCCAGGGCAGCTGTCAAACGTGGCCGGGCACACGGAAGCTCACGCAGGTGTACCTCCCTCTCCCTTGTGTACTCAGGAAACCAGCAGTGGTACCCACAGAACACAGTTTAAATCTCTGGGTTGTTTCTCCATTTCCCTATTGGCCCCATCTGGATAGTTAAAGCATGATTTTATTTAATAATTTGTTCATTCGTTTCACAAATATTTATTGAGCACCTATGTTTTGTGCTAAATGTGGTTTAAACTTACCCTGTGCACACAGAAGTTAAACAGACAAAGCTCTTGCCCTCTGGTGCTCATCATTTAGCCTGGGTTGGTGGGTGGAAGGATGCAGGGAGTTAGGTCTTTGCACCTGGGTTTTCATGAATCATAACAAATTTGCACAGCACTTTCAGTTCTGTAATGATTTCTAACTCTAAAGGCAATCTCCTCAATACACTTGTCTCCCCACCCCCACCTCATCCTGAATCTCACTTCCGGATGGGGGAGGTATTTTTATATTGTCTCCTTTCTGATTAAGGTAGGAGTTCTTAACCCATTTTGTAGTCTGGACTTTTTTAGAAGTCCTATGGACCCCTTCTCAAAATGATATTTTTAAATGAATAGCAAAATTCATAGAGTTAAGGTGAAAGCTAATAATTTGAAATGAAATTATAAAATTTTTTAAATGGTGGCATAGTAACATATGTGTTCCTTTATCAGCATGTTATATAACATATTTTGGCAGTGGGTTTCATGACAACTGTGATTTTGAAGTACTGATGAGCATATTTGGAAATATCTGTAACACCCAGAATGTGTTATGAAAATAGTCTCAATTTCTCTTGGTGACAAAGTCCTAAACCCTGCAAATAATACTGCAGTTTGTTGCCACTGTATTAATCTGCTTGGTCTGCCATGATAAAGTACCACAAACTGGGGTGCTTAGATGACAGAAATTTGTCATCTCACAGTCCTGAAGGCTTCTTCAGGCACTAGAAAGTCACTAAGATGATGTAAGAAACTATACCCCCCACACAGGAAAGAGGTGGGAGGTGTGTTTATAAGAAGGCTTCACTTGGTCCGCACTCTGTTAGTAAGGTCTTACCTTTCTCACTCTAGTCCAGGAAACACCTTTACCCACAGTTCTCTGACAAACAACCACAGCAACCTCAAGCAACCCAATCCTCTAACACTGAAATCACCATCCTAGGAATGTATGGTTTAGGGAAATTGCTTCTGTTTTTAGTCTAAAAGTCAAATGTCTTCATGTCACCCTCTGGCACTAACCCTTTGATGTCCATCTCATTGCTTTAAAAATCCTTTTGGTGGCATTCAAGCCTCTTGCAACTGGCCCCTGCCACCTCTCTCGCCTTGTCCCACTCCCCACTGACCCCTGAGACAGTCTGACCACCTGCCTTCTCACAGGCCACTGAACACAGCCATCTTCTTTCTGCCTCTGGATTGAGCACATGCCATTTTTTTCTGCAGTGATTCAGAAACTTGAAGGATTTCCTCAAGATGTCAGGGGAATGTGCCTTTCTTACTTTCGAATTAGCAAGGAGAGAGATGGTATGAAAACCTGGGAGTTCAGAGTCCTGAGTAAAGCATTTTTTATATGAGGGAGGGTTCAGTTTGTGCCAAGCACTGAATTTTCTTTTTCTTTCTTTCTTTTTTTTTTATTAAATCATAGCTGTGTACATTAATGCAATCATGGGGTACAAAGTGCTGGTTTTATATACAGTTTGAAATATTTTCATCAAACTGGTTAACAAAGCCTTCATGGCATTGTCTTAGGTATTGTGTTAAGACATTTATATTCTACATTTAGTAAATTTGACATGTACCCTTGTAAGATGCACTGTAGGTGTGATCCCTCCACCCATCCTCCCCCCCTCCCCTCCCCTCCCTATCCCTTTCCCCCATATTCTTGGGCTATAATTGGGTTATAGCTTTCATATGAAAGCTACAAATTGGTTTCATAGTAGGGCTGAGTACATTGGATTCTTTTTCTTCCATTCTTGAGATACTTTGCTAAGAAGAATACGTTCCAGCTTCATCCATGTAAACATGAAAGAGGTGAAGTCTCCATCTTTCCTTAAGGCTGCATAATATTCCCTAGTGTACATATACCACAATTTATTGATCCATTCATGGGTCGATGGGCATTTGGGCTTCTTCCATGACTTAGCAATTATGAATTGGGCTACAATAAACTTTCTAGTACAAATATCGTTGTTATGATGTGATTTTTGGTCTTCTGGATAGACCTAGTAGAGAAATTGTAGCTTCTAATAGCAGGTCTATTGCTAGATCCCTAAGTCTTCTCCAAACATCTGTCCAAAAAGAACGTATTAGTTTTTCATTCCCACCAGTAGTGTAGAAGTGTTCTCTTTTCTCCACATCCATGTCAACTTCTCTGGTTTGGGGATTTTGTGATGTGGGCTAATCTTACTGGAGTTAGGTGATATCTCAAAGTAGTTTTGATTTGCATTTCTCATTGAATTAAATGAAGCTACCAGTTTCCTTTCTTTTAGCCTTTAACTGGTTTAAAACTTAAGTTCTGGGGTATATGCTTGTGTGTGCCTGCATGTGTAGTATACGTACTCCTTGGTTAAAAACTGTTTCTTGTAGACTTGGAATAATGAGCTCTCCAGATATGCAAGCTGTAGGAATAATAATCTCTGCCATGTAAACCAGTATCTGAAATGTCACCTACTGAGACAAGAACATTTCTGTAAGGTGGATTGAACATATTCCTTGTGTATAAGGTATGTATGTTATATGTGTGTGTGTGAGAGAGAGAAAGACAGAGATGATAAAAACAGAGAGAAAGAGAACTTTAGCTTATGAATTTGTTCACTGCCTTCAAAATTTTTGCTATATTCAACTACCATCTGTACTTACTTTCTTACAAGGATACATTTTCATAATATGTTTTTCTTTAAATTGACCCACTTTTTAAAAATTTAGCTTCAACCTTAAAAGACTATCTAACAAGCCACAGACTGGGAGGCAATAATTGCAAGACACAAGTTTGATAAAGGTCTGGCATGCAAAATATGTATAACGAACTCTTCAAACTCAACTATAAGACTAAAAAAAAAAAAAAGCTTAATTTTAACATGAAGTGGGCAAAAGATCTAACAAACACCTGACCAAAGAAGATATAGAAATGGTAAATAAGCCCATGAAATGATGCTCCTCTTCAGATGTCATTAGGGAATTGCAAATTAAAATAACAAAGAGACACCCCCATGCACCTATTACATGGCCAACCTCCAAAACACTGACAACACCAAATGCTGAAGAGGACATGGAGCAACAGGAACTCTCATTTACTGCTGGTGGGAATGCAAAATGCACAGACACTTAGCAAGACAGTTTGGCGCCTTCTTGTAAAATTAAATATACTCTTAGCATACAATTCAGCAATCTCACTCCTTGGTGTTTACCCACATTAGTTGAAAAATTATGTCTACACAAAAACCTCCACACATATGTTTATAGCAGTTTTATTCATAATTGCCAAAACTTGGTGCTGTGATCTGAATATTTGTGTCATCACTAAATTTCATATGTCAAAATCCTAAGTGCCCAAGGTGATGGTATTAGAAGAAAGGGTGTTTGAGAGGTGACGAGACCATGAAGGTGGAGCCCTCATGAATGAGATTAGTGTCCTTGTAAAAAGACCCCAGGTGACTTATGTTGCCTTTCATCTATTGACAATGGAATGGGCCCATCAAGAGGAGCAGGCCTGCAGCAGCCACTTACGCCAGTGTCTTGATCTGGGCTTTTCTACCTCCACAACTGGAGGGAAAATATCTATTCGGTGTCTATAAGCCACGCAGTTTATGATATTTTTGTTACTGCAGGCTGAAAGGGTCCAAGTTTTCCCCTATAATACACTGAAGGTGGGAGTGGAAATTGTATGGCCATTGCAGAAAGCAATCTGGCACTATGGGGTAAAGAACAACTGACCTTTTGAACTGCAGATGACACTCTCAGGTACACATCCAGGGTGGGTTCAGAAGCTCTTAAACATGTTCATGAGGAGCATGTCCAAACCCGGCTGTTGCAAGTAGTGTCTGTAATGTGAAAAACTGGGAACAAACTGAGTATCTATTAAGACAGGAGTGGATACATGCATGAATGGAACGCTAGACAATGGTAAAATGAGCTAGACTGTCATCAGCACAGATGGATCTTGAGACATGATGTTGGGTGTAGATAGCAAGTTCCAAAATGTCATGTATGACATGATTTTATCATTATAGCAATTCACTCCTGTAATCTTAGCACTCTGGGAGGATGAGGTGGGAGGATCACTTGAGGTCGGAGTTCCAGACCAGTCTGAGCAAAGTGAGACCCCATCTCTACTAAAAACAGAAAAACTAGCTGCGCACTGATGCAGGCACTTGTAGTCCTAGCTACTCAGGAGGCTGAGGCTGGAGGATCACTTGAAACTAGGATTTTAAGGTTGCTGTGTGTTATGGCACCACGGCACTCTACCAAGGGTGACAAAGTGAGACTCTGTCTCAAAAATAAATAAAAAAGTAAACCAAACAAACATAAATATGGTTTACAAGTACATATAGATAATAAATTATAAAACATTAACTAGGAGGATACTTATCAAATTCATGATAATGAGGCAGAAGAGAGGTCCGGAGTGGTAGTGTGGGAAATATAAGCAATTTAGTGGCTTTGTTCCCTTCCCCCCCACACACTCTTCTACATTAACTCTACTCAATTTTGGTAAATATGTGTTTATTTTTATATAGTTCTTTGTGCTTTCTACTTTTAAATTTAAAAAATAATTTATTTTCCTTTTGGTACCAAACAGTCCTGTTATTCAAGCCTCATAACAACCCAATGAGGTATGTTGTAGAAGAGAGAAAACTGAGTCACAGAGAAGCTAAGCCACTCACTCAAAGTAAAACAGCTTGTAAGTGGCAGACCCTGGCCACTTACCAGCTAGGGGGATATAGAGACCACGCTGTTAGGCACCAACCATACCTTACCGTTTTTCTATATCAAACTTATCATAATTTATAATTTATAATAATATATTTATTTGTAGTAAATAGGTTTCTAATCATATATTTATTTTATTATATGTTAATGCAATCATTTATTCATTCTTTCTAATGTCTATCTGCCCAGGAGATGGTAAACTCCAAGAGGTTGAAGACCATGCTTCTTTGGTTCTTATTGCCAGTATCCGGCACAATGCCTGCTATGTAGTATGCGTCAGTTTATCACAATTGAGTGAACTTTGTTGCTGAGTTCAGTGACTTAACTGAAAGCTGGTGTCCAATCTTCTTCTATTTTTTCTACTGCATATTGTAAGAAGAAGAGGTGTCTTCAGCTACACATTAAAAACATAAGCATTGGCTGGGTATGGTGGTTCATACCTGTAATCCTCACACTCTAGGAGGCCAAGGTAGGAAGATCACTTGAGCTCAGGAATTCGATATCAGCCTCAGTAAGAATGACCCCATCTCTACTAAACCTCAAAAAAATTAGTTGGGGATTATGGTGGGCACTTGTAGTCCCAGCTACCCGGGAGGCTGAGGCAAGTCAGTTTGAGGTCGTTGTGAGCTAGGCTGATGCCATGACACTCTAGCTTGGGCAACAGAGTGAGATTCTGTCTCTGAAAACTAAAATAATAAAGTAAATAAAATAAAGTGAAAAAAAAAACCCCAAAACACTAACAGAAGCTGACAAAATGTCCATGCATACTTTTTGTGATATCTGACGTCACAGATAAGCAAAACAGACCTCAAATAATCCGCACGAGGCCCAGAGGCTACAGGCTGGACATCCCTGTCAGGGTCATCCAATTTTTTTTCTGCAGGACTTCTTTCATTAAATGAGATTATTACAACTTTCTCATATAAATGAATGCATTGCTCTGGTCAAATTGGTGGTGGTGGGGGAATGTGTGATTGGGGAGAATCTGCTTGCTCTGCTTTCTCCTTTCTGCTCCCAACAGGAGTCCTAAGGCACATCCCAGACCACCTCCTGAAAGTCCCAGAAAGATATTTTCCCTCCACGGGATTCCCTCTTTGTAGGTTGAAGGACCTCTCCTCCCAGGTCCCTGTGTTGGCCTTGTAGGGGCACTTTGCTAAGAGAGCCCTAAATTCTCCTTCTAAATGAGTATCCTGATTTGGTTTGGTCTTCAGGTAATCTCTTCTGGGGAAAACTCTCTGAGTTACAGCAAAGACTCTGGTGGTGGATGGCTGTGTGGTATCTTGCCTTCACCCTCTGATAATGTAATTCCTTTCCAATTGCAAGCTCATTATTTCCCCAGCCAGTTGCCACCTCTGGGTGTTGGTGCAGCTGACCCTGCAGCAGTATTTGCCTGTGTCATCTCACTCAGAACAAACACAGGTGTTCCTGCTGAGAAGTCACCTTCTCAGCTCCACCATCTCATTGATTGACCATGGCTGACTCTGTTGAAAATGGAGCTAGAAGGACGAAACATCAGAACATAGAGAGGACCAGTTCCCATAGTCAGTGAAACTCTCCTTGTTGGCTTGGCATGGGTGGGAAGCCAAGTTTTCTGTGTTTGACTGTTTCCTGTCAAAATGTCTTGGGATAGTGTCTGCCTTTCAAAGTGGTGGGGCCCCTGCCCGTCTTCTAAGTGCCTTCTTCCTGCTGAGGCTTTAGGTTTCCCTAATGCCTCCTTATTATAGAACACTCACTGTCACAGGTCAGGTGCAATCCCATATTTGAACCTGACTCCAATGGGGACAAAAAATAGAAGTAGAGATGCTTTCCTTGTGTCTCTATTTCCCAGCCTCTGTAATGGGCACAATAACATGTGCTATAGGATTGTGGGAGGGTTATGTGAGATGTGTGTACCAAAGGATTTAGGAGTGATGTGTCCTGAGGGCTGTAAGTATTTTTAAATGGTCCCATCTGCGTTTATCTATGTCTACATCTATATCCACATCTGTGTTTAAGTCTTGTGGCTGAACTTGATTCTTGTGGGTGCTGCAACAAATTACCACAAACTAGGTGGCTTAATCCAGTAGACTTGTTCTCTCACAGTGTTAGAGGCCAGCAGTCTGACATCAAGGTGCCAGCACTCCCTCTGGAGCTGCTGAGGGAGAATCCTTCCATTTCTGACAGCCATCCATGTTCCCTGACTTCCTTAGCTTGTGGCCACATCACTCCAATATCTGTCTCTGGCTTCACACAGCCAGCCTCCTCCTCTTCTTTCTGTCTTTCTGTGTCTCTCATGAGGACTTTCATCATTGGATTTAGAGTCCTCCCAGATAATCAGAATCCCCTCACTTTAAGATTCTTAAACTCACCAGGTGGCTTGTGCCTGTAATCCTAGTACTCTGGGAGGCTGAGGCAGGTGGATTGCCTGAGCTCAGGAGTTCAAGACTAGCCTGAGCCAGAGTAAGACCCCATCTCTAAAAATAACCAGGTGTTGGGGTGGGGGCCTGGAGTCCCAGCTACTCAGGAGGCTAAGGCAAGAGAAACAGTTAAGCCCAAGAGTTTGAGGTTGATGTGAGCTCTGATGCCATAGCACTCTACCTAGGGGCACTCTACCCAGGGTGACAGAATGAGGCTGTCTCAAAAAAATAAAATAAAGTTCTTCTTAAATTTGATTAAATCTGCAAAGATCCTTTTCCAACTAAGGTCTCATTCACATGTTCCAGGGATTTGATGGGAATTTTTTTTTTTTTTTTTTTGCTACAGAAATATCTGTGTCTGTATTATCTATTTACATCTATAGATCAATGGAAAGGCAAAGATGTCAACATGCTAATAGTTTCTGAATCTAAGTTGTAGGTATATTAGGTGCTCACTGTGCAGGGACATCGTTCTTTATCTAAAACTCCTGGGGATTGAATATGTGTTTGAACTCAGATATTCACAGGTTTTAGAAAGACATTCAGGTGCATGTGCTATAAATGAGTATTATATCACATCCTTAATGGGGTCTGGATGCTAGCCCATATAGTCATATATCTGCCATGTTTAAATGTTTACACTAAGTGAATTTAAAACACATAAGTAATTCTATGCTTTTTAGGGTCAAGTTTTCCTATCAAAACTTGACCCTAAAAAGCATAGGATTATTTATTCTTAGTTTTGAGTTTTAGCACCAAATGTACGAAAAACTTTTGGATTTAAGAGCTTTTTGAATTTTAGAATTATTGAGAAGAGGGTAAGAGGCCTGTACTATTTTTCTCTGGTTTTTGTATATTTGAAATTTTTCATAGTTCAACTTTTGAAAAGTGAAATTGTGCACATAGCATACTTAGCATCATGCCTGGCACATAGAACTCAAAAAAGATGTGTAAATATTAAACGTAGCTTTATAATTATTGTACTTATTGTTATAAGTCATGAAGATGAAGATTTTTACACAGGGAAATGGCGTGATAAGTGAAAGAGTCTAGAAGGGTCCCTGTCGTAGTGGCACAGGGAATGGATTGAATGGGGCAGGCTGCAGAGTGTGTTAGGAGGCTGTGAGACTCACCCAGGAAAGAGGTGATGTGCTGCCAGGTAGAACAGAAGAAGAGGGCATGAATGAGCCAGACAGAATTTGGAGAGTGTTCTGGGAAAACAGGATGGTTTCTTGTCACCTTCCTTGACATGCTTCTGAATGACAGTCGGAGAGAGACGTACAGTTATGTTTAGGAGGGATAATATGCATTAGTCAATTTAGGAACGAGACAAGAAGACATTTCCTGGCTGGTTCATCCTCCTACCATGGGTAATGGCCTTTGTAAGAGCCATACTTTCAGTTGGAAGAGTTAATTTGGGGCAGTGGGCCTGCTAATCAGGGCCACCTAGCCACAAAGCAAAGGCCAGTGGGGTCTCTCTATAGAAGCAGTTTCACCCCAGAATTTCTTACTTTAAAGCTGCAGATGCTGGGTGGATCCCAAGGGCTAAGGGAGGGTTTCTCACCACTGGCAGTGCATTCTAATCATTTGGGAGAAGAGTTACAAGTACTCATCATTATGGATCAAATTGAACAGACCCTATGGGCACAAGACCCTGGTTTCATGTTTAAGAAGCTCTTCCAGGTGATTCTAAGAGGCGGCAAGGATGCAGACCACTGGGTTTAGGTTTTAGAAGGGGTTCGGGAGTCCAGCCTAGAAAAAGCTGCCACCCTGAGCTCTCCTGATCAATATGCAGAGGAGAAAGGGGCTGGGGAATGATTTGCGTAGTGACAAGGAGGGAGGGAGAAAAGAGTAACTCCAAATGGATGAAAATCTAAAACCCCAGGTGATTTTAAAAAACAAGCAAGAAAGCAACACAAACAGTCTACATGGCAAGCATGATGAACTCATCACCTAAGAGGTGATGGAAGACAGAGGAACAGAAAAAGGAAAAACCAAGAACAAGACAGTCAGTCCATGGAGGAAGTGCAACATCTCCTTGTCTCCTCAATAAACACAAAGTGTGAGATTAAGACATTAGGAATGGGGCAAGGGAAGGAAAGTGCACGCTATAATAAGAACAGTCTCTCCATGGAAGCTGCACTGCAGCCTTTTACAAAGTCTCTGGAGCATCCTGGAGGATGTGTGGCTCTGAGGTTGGGAGCTGTGAAAAGCAGGATCTTTCTTCACACATCCCAAAATGGTGTGGTTATTTAAGAAAGCTGTGTTTATTATAGACAAACTTGAGAACCTCAGATAAAAGCAGAATAAGGCCAAAGCTAAATTCAACAGCCACTTATAAAACTGCTGTCAAAACTGGGTGTGTATATTTCCTTTCCATCATCTTTCCTGTGCTCTGAGTGTGCACTTTTTCTCTTTAAACAAAAAGATCGTACTAGATCTAGTTTTATAATTTTTTTTTTTTGGCAGTTTTTGGCCAGGCCTGGGTTTGAACCCACCACCTCCGGCATATGGAGCTGGTGCCCTACTCCGTTGAGCCACAGGCGCCGCCCTAGTTTTATGCAACAATAGATTGAGTCAGGCATGGTGGTTCACATCTGTAATCCTTGCACTTTTGGCTGCTGTCATGGGAGCTCGAGGCCAGCCTGAGCAAGAGTGAGGCCCTGTCTCTACTAAAAAGAGAAAAACCAGCCAGGTTTTGTGGTGGGGACCTGTAATCCCAGCTACTCAGGAGGCTGAGGCAGAAGGATTGCTTGAACCCAGAAGTCTGAGGTTGCTGTGAGCTAGACTGATGCCATTGAACTCTAGCCTGGGCAACAGAGTGAGTATCTATCTCAAAAAAAAAAAAAAAATCTCCCCCAAGCAAACAAAAAACCCACAAAAGTTTGGGAACTATGATTAAAAAAAAGAAAAAAAGGACCACCAGATAATCCTTTCAAATGGCTGCTTAATGTTTTATTGTGTTAGTATTTTATTTTAATTAATTCATTTATTATTATTATTATTTTTGTGAGACAGAGTCTCACTTTGTTGCCCTCGGTAGAGTGCTGGGCATCACAGCTCACAGCAACCTCAAACTCGTGGGCGCAAGTGATTATCTTGCCTCAGCCTCCCAAGTAGCTGGGACTACAGGCACCCACCACAATGGCTGGCTTTTGTTGTTGTTGTTGTTGTTGCAGTTGTCATTGTTGTTTGGCAGACCTGGGTGGATTTGAACCCACCAGCCCTGGTGCATGTGGCTAGCATTCTAGCTGCTGAGCTACAGGTGGTATTTTAATACTACTCAATTCTCTGTAAGAAGCAAATAGGTGATTTTTGGTTTTTAATTCATTATCATCAATGCGGTAACATCTCTATGCATGTATCTTTATGTACTTTGCTGACTTTTGATTTAGAATAAGTTGATTCAAATGGAAAGGCTGCAACAAAATGTACTGATATTTTTAGGTCTTTTGATACATAACCCCCAAACCACCCTGCGATTAGCTCTCTCAAAGCACAGTATGAGTGTGTGAGGGATTAGCTTTATCTGTCTGGATGGATGAGCACTGTGTTGCCTTTGCCCCATGTTTGTCCCTTCCTGCTATGAACCAGGTGGGGCCAAACAGACTGGAGAGTTCTCCCAGCCTTCCAGGGTCCTGAATGCCTGGTGGCCTTTTGACAAGGGTAAGCACAAGCCCCACCAGCTGCCCAGTTTCCAGAATCATGGAATTTCACATGGCTAAAGCTGAGAAGTCCATGGTCTTTTACAATGACATCTTTGGGAGCATTTTGGCCCTACGTATTTAAAATCCTCAGGGTCATGGTTCTTAGTCCTAACTATACATTAGAATCACTGGGGAGAGCTTTCTAATACATTCTAATGCTGAAGCCTCACTCCAGCCCATTCAAGTTAGAATCTCTGCAGTTAGTGAGGGGACTGAGAGTTTGAAAGTGCCTCTGGCGATTCTAATTGCCCCCCAGTTGAGCAGGGCAGCCCCAGGGCAATCAGTGACCCTTGCTAGTGAGAGTAGATGCACCTTGGGGAAAGCCAAACCCTTGCACACATTTTGAATGAACTCTTTAACAACAATTTCCAACTACTTTAAGCATTTTAAACTCTTTCTGTCCTCAGGCACCAGAGTCCAAGCAGCAAATTCTTAAAGGTGGCTATTGCATCAGCTCATAGAAAAATTAAACACCTTTCACATGAATATTCCTCTCTGCCAATGTACAGTTTAAATCATTACTTCCAGACAATTTGTTTTATAATCTCCAGACCTAATGAAGCAAATTTCCTATAAATTAATCAGCAGAGGAAGGACTGCAAATGTTTTGTTTTGTTTTGGGTAATTGTTCTTGCAAGGGACAAATTGACCCCTTTAAAAAAGGAAATTTCCAGCGTTTTCCAAAGTCCTTCAATTCACTTAATTTCATGCCCATCAGCCCTGGGATTTTCCCCCTCCAGCTTCAGATTCTTATAGTCTTCTTAAGTCTTCTTAACAAATCTTCACTGTCGTGCTATTTAGGCCTTGCTCACAAGGTGGTTTTCTCCATCTGAAGTTTCCTTGACACAGGGTTGCCAGAGTTAGCAAATAAAAATACAGTGTGCCCAACTCAATGTGAATTTCAGATAAATAACATAATTTTTAAGGAATTCTGCCTTTTGCTAAGTATGTCTATTCTCATTATGCATCCTGGAACCAAGGAAATAACCACGGAATGGATTTGGGGACCCACTGCATGAAAGGCTCTGGACCCAAGGATGAAAGATTATTTCAAAGTGCGAAACAAAGGAAAACAGAATCCCTGTTCTGTATAAATCATGTGGTCTTTATTCCCACCTGGATGCAGGTGGGGTGGAATCAAGAAAGGAATTCCACATGTGGGTTATGGCAGATGGGGATTTACGGAGTCCGGGAGGGTGGCAATTGGTGGCATTCCTATTTCTTGGGAGGGACATGAGTCTGACCCTTCCTGGGTGGGTCATGAACCTGACCCTGCCTGGGTGGGGCAGGTCTATTTGGACAGGTACACCTGATTCTATCACTTCATCCACTGGAAGGTGGACCTGAGCCAAAACTCCACTGACCACCTGACGTCCATATGCCCCTACTCCAACTACTACACCTCAGTGATGTCTTGGGTCCCCTGGAATTTGTATCAATTCAAAGCCAGTGTCCAGTAGTCCCCCTAAGGTCAGATTACTTCCATTTCCTGGATTCACATCACCCTGGTAAGAGCCCATAAGGTCGTTTGGAAAGCCTAGAAAAAGATTAACAGTATAAAGTTTCAGCAGGACAGCATGGTCCTTCCTCAAGGGGACTCATCCTCCCTTTTATTCAAAAGGTCCTGGGGCTGTAAACTGGCTCAAGTCTGGGAACTAATTGAAGGGTGATGACTCTGGCGATTTGAATTAGACTTCTGTTCATCTTGAACATGTAGATCAAGTCAGAGTGATACAGACTGACCAGAGCTGCAAGTCTCTGTGACTCAGACTGTTCTGATCACTGTTTTGACTCCTCTGTCCGTGACTGTAACTGTGCCTAACTACTGGCCTTTGGTGATTAAGTACAGGCATTCAGCCCCTGCTACTCCAGGATCCAATTATCCCCATTGTATTTAGGAGGCCAGTTCAGTAGCAGCATTCCTCACTGTAATTTCTGATTTTCAGAGAAGGGTCATAGAATTCTTCAAGGATGCTGAGGCTTCTCTCACAGACTCAAACCTCATAGTTGTGATAAGCCTGCCAGGGTGGATGGGCAGGGTTGACATGGTAAATTTGTCAGGGGTAAGGGCTAATCGGGGGTCCCAGTTCCCAGAACCCAGTTGCCTGGGTTAGATTACTCAGCTGAGCTAGTAATCAACAGCTAGTAATCAACTCTGAAAGTTCAACAGAGGCACAGCCAGTAATGGGAAGCAAAAGTGAGTGGAAACATACAATAAAACAAGAGCAGCACAGGCAGTGCAAATAGACAGCAAAAGTCACCTGCACAAGTTTCAGTGTGGCAAAGAGAGATTTTATTTAGAAAGAACAAAAAGAAAGTTTAGAAAAGTTGACTTGGAAGTGGGTCGGTCTTATGAAAGAGCTCAGGAGCGTGAGACACCAGCAGGGGTATAAATACCCTCTGGTTTGAAATTGGCTGCATCTTACTGGCCTCTCTGCACTTCTGGGCATTATTGCCCCTTTCTGTTGGTCGTTGTTTATCTTTTTCTATTGGCCATTGGTTACCTAGGTTACCTCATACCCATGTTCTTTTCCTTTCCTTTCTTTTCTTTTTTGAGAAAGAGACTCACTTTGTTGCTCTGGGTAGAGTGCCTGGGAGTCATAGCTTATAGCAACCTCAAACTCTTGGGCTTAAGCAATCCTCTTGTCTCTGCCTCCCAAGTAACTGGCACCTACCACAAAGCCTGGCTATTTTTAGAGATGGAGTCTCACTCTTGCTCAGGCTGGTCTCAAACTCGTGAGCTCAGGCAATCCACCTGCCTCAGCCTCCCAGAGTTAGGATTACAGGTGTAAGCCACTGCGCCCAGCCTTATGGGCCCTCCAGATTTCCTGGTTCAGCAGGCCAGGTTTTCCTCTTACCTCCCTTGAAGCCCTTTCTTAGTGTTCCTTCTCAAAATTTACTCTGAACATTCCAATTCCAGCTCCCTAAAGCTTTGGGTACCTTCCTCTTCCTCCCCCTACAGCACACCCATGCAGTGCTGGCATTTCAACTTCCTTTAGTGTAGGCTGCCTTTTGCTCCCTGTTGTAGCCAACTAGCCAACCAAACTGTTAGAACTCTTTCTAACCCTAGGAGCTGCAACAGGAGATCCAGAATATCTGCTTAGTGGGTCAGTAACAAATTTACCCCGATCTGACTTTATGTTCTTTTCACCACTATCCCATGCCGTTAATATTTTCCCACTCATATCTCTCAGATTTGTGTCTGTATTAGTTGGAACAGTTGCGGTTCTTTTGGGTGGAGCACCCTTTCTTATAGGCCATAACTTTGTACCTCATCCTTTGGGGCTTGCCAATACTTGAGTCAAGTTTGTCTAGAAGCAAAGAGCTGGATAGTGGAGGTGGGGGCTGAGGAGAATCAGCAATGTCTTGTGAGATAATCACCTCAAAGGAGGCTGGTACGGGTTTCTCAAGCAAAGTAGGGTTGACCTTCTCAGACTTGGGGGTGGGGGAAGGTAAAGGGAGGAAGAGGGGCTTGTTCCTACCAGCAAAGAAAACTCAGCAGAATTTAGGGGTTCCATGTGGTCAGGTTCCCTTGGATTAGCCCATGTGTCCTTTCCCACTTTTAGGATCTCAGTTCTTAATAAATGCCCTCATTTCAACTACCATGCCTTGTGAGGCTATGAATTCAATTTGCATTGTGATTCAGCTACTCTCACGTTGAGACTCTGGGTTTGTTTTGCAGCAATCTCAGCCTTAGTGTAGATACAGGAGAGAAGGGTTTCTTTCAGGGGAAATATAGAGGGTTTCAAGTTAATTATGTAGTGCTTGAGCTGAGAATTTGAAACTCTGAGCTCATCCCTTTCTTTCCCACTTTCTCTAGGACATTTGGGAGCAACTAGCCAATGTCATTACAACTCATTATTTGACTACAATGTTCTAAGGTATCCCGAATCTCTCTTTCTCCCTTTCTCTCTCTCTCTTTTTCTCTCTTTCTTTCAGATAGAGTCTCACTCTGTTGCCCCAGGCTAGAGTGCTGTGCCACCAGCCTAGCTCACAGCAACTAAGCAACTTGAAACTCCTGGTTAGGACTACAGGTGCCCACCACAACAGATGATTAATTTTTTCTATTTTTAGTAGAGATGGGGTTTCACTCTTGCTCAGACTGGTCTCAAATCCCTGAGCTCAGGCAATCCTCCCACCCCCGCAGGTCAGTGCTAGGATTACAGGCGTGAGACTCTGCACTTGCACTACAGAACCTTGCCTCTTTATAAGTATCTGGCTAGGAGTATTCAATATTTGAGACATACTAAAATATTATGCATTGTTTATCTGAAATTCAAGTTGAATTAGGCATTCTGTATTTTATCTGGCAAACTTACCTTAAGGAAATCCTTCTCATCCTCCAAAATCCAATTAAAATGTTGTATGCATGTATTCTCTGCAGACTGCTTCAGACAGAAGTTATTCCTTTAACAAATAATAAATTAATTACCTAATACCATTTATTGATCACTTACAATATGCTGGGTCCAGTTCTATGTGCTTTACCTGGACTGACTCATTTTAGCCTTATCATAACTCAGAAGGAGATATTATTGTAACACCCACTTTACAGATAGAAAAACTGAGTTTCAGAGAGGATAAGTAACTTGCCCAGCAGATTAAAGTTGAAAGGTGATAGATTTGGGATTTTAGCCCAGGCAGCCAGGGACTTGGGCTCACATGGATAACCACATGGATGACACAATGAAACCCTGTGATCTTGTCTACCAGGAACTTCCATCTTCACACATTGTTGTCTGTCTATACTACCAGGCAGTGAAATCATTGGCTGAAAGCAGAAATCAGGTTTTATGTGTCACCACATCTCCACTGTTAGGAAACTTTTATTCTAAAGGTTAGACTTACTATTCAACCTTTAAAAAGAATGGAATTATGCCACCTGCTACCACGTGGGTGAACCTTGAGGACATTATGCTATGAGAAATAAGCTAGACATGAAGGGATAAATGTATGATTCTACTTATGTGAGGTAGGTGTTACAGTCGAAGTCCTAGACACAGAGAGGAGAATGGTGGTTTCCAGGGGCAAGGAGAGGGGAATTTGGGGGAGTGATTGTTTAGAGGGAGCAGAGTTACATGTGGGGATGATAAAATAGCTCTGGAGATGGATGGTAGTGATGGTTGCACAACAATATGAATGTACCAAATGCTGCTATATGGCACACTAAAAATGGCTACGATGATCAATTTTATGTTATGTAGTTTATCACAATTATAAAAAAGTTGTACTTAACCCAGCATAGGAGGTTAAGAAGACAGGCTTAGAAATCAGGTCCGTGTGAGTTGAACTGTGGCTTAGCTATTTATTTATCAGCTGTGGGACTTTGGGCTTGTCATTTCACATCAATTTCATCCATAAAATGGGAAAAGATGATAATGCACATATCTTTTTGGATATTTCTGAGGATTGAATGAGATAGGATCTGCTCAGAGCTTGGCACAGTAGTTTGCTTCCCCCATTGTGGCAGAGGTTTATAAAAACTACTGCTGACCAGACTATCACAGACTGATTAAATCTGGCATTACATCTTTAATAATTTCTATTATGAAAAATTTCAAATATGCACAAAAGTGGAATTCTGGGAAGATGGCCAACTAGTAGCAACCTTCAACAGAGGCTCCTGAGCAGAGGAAGAAAAACTGGACAGAATTGGACTCTATGAAGCCAAAGATGGGGAGCTGAGCCAAGAAAGAAGTTCGGCAAGCTGTAACTCCAAAGAAGAGCATTCAAGAAACCAAATTATAGGTACAAAGCCTATCGACCAGAGGATGGGAGACCCCTCCCCAAGCAGGTGGCCTGCCACAGGCTATCTTCAAACAAGCAGGGAACAAAAGACCTCTCATTTTACCTTGTTGGAGAGAGCCATTAAACTCTAGGTCTCTTTCCCTAGGGAGGTCCCACTTATGAGCCTTAGACACCACCCTGCCAGGCATAAAATTGAACAGATATTTTCTCCCATAAGTCCAAACTCCCATTCCACCGTTTCCCCATTGCATGGCAGGGTGAAGTTCTGCCTCCTGCACAGCACAGAGTGTTTGGTCTTGTCCTGAGAGATCTGGGCATAGTGCAGACCGCCAACCATCAGGAAGGAATCTGTGACTAATGGGGAGAAAGAGGGTGTGGGAAGAAAGGGACACTTGGTGGGAGGAAGAGCAGTCCCCTGGTTATGACTATGCCCTGTCAGCGGTAGTGTTGACCCTCGGTCTGAGCTGTGTCTGGCAGGATGAGGTGCAGAACCCCCAGTTCTGACAGCACCCACAGCAGGAGAGTGGTTGCTCTGTGTGGACTGAGTTTGGCAGACAGGAAGGGTCCCTAGCTCCTGCTGGGCCTGCAAACAGAGGCTTGATAGGGGTGGACTGTGACCTGAGAGTAAGGGCGTGATCCCCTGATTCCAACAAAACCCTCAAGCAGTGGCTTACTGGGTATGAGCCAAGACCTGAGGACTAGGGTGTGGCCCACTGTCTCCAGCAGGCCTGGTGAGCAGAGGCTTACCAGGTGAGGATTGAGACCTGCAGGAGGAGTGCAGTGCCCTGACTCTAACAGAGCCTGTGAACAGAGGCTTGCCAGGCAGTGGACTGAGATGGGCAGATGGGGGCATGGTCCCCTGACTCCAAATGGTCTGGCAAGCAGAGGCTAGTTGGATGTGCACTGAGACTGGTGGGTGGGGGCATGGCCCCTGGCTCCAGCTGGGCCTGTGAGCAGAGAAGCAAACAACCATGTGGACTGAGTCTGGTGGGTGGAAGTGTGGATTCCTCGCTCCAGTTGTGCTATTGGGGACCCTTGAATCCCTCTCTTTTGGGCAGGGTTTGCACTGCCTGAGACAATTTGGTTGGAACCCGTGTCTGGGCTGTCCACTTGGGGACATTCTGAGGTTGACCTTCGAGTTCTGCAGTGGAAAAGAACTGAAAGGTAGGGTCTGGGCGTTGCAGCTATTTGTATCTCTTCACAGTCAAGATTTAAACCTAATATTGTGGTTTCTTAGGATAGGGTAGAGGTTGGCTGATATCAAACAGAACTAGCTTATGCTATATCACCAAGTAGGACCTCAGAATCTCTGAAAGAGGCCTTTGTAGGGTTGTAGGAGACAAGCCACAATTACAAAGCCTAGCACATTGGTAAGGTGCTATCTCTACTACCTGGGAACCCCAATTCAATCTCACCCTACAAATTCTAATAACTAAATGGTGGAAAATAAACATGATGTGGACCCAACAGAAGAACTCTGGCAACATGAATAACCAGAGTAGGTCAACCCTCCACCCCAAGAAATGACAAAGGAGATTCAAGTGAAGATGCTATGCATAGACAAATGGCAGCAATGTCATAAATAAAATTCAGAATATGGATTGCAAATAAGATAAATAGAATGAAAGAAAAGATAGAAATTGAATTCCAAAGAGTAGTTCTAAAGTTGTCTCAAGAAATTAATGAATTCAAAGGCCAAATCACCAAAGATATGAACATAATGAGAAAAGAGAAAACAGAGCTCAAGGAAACAAAAAAGTTAGTTGAGGAGCTCCAAAACACAGTAGAATTCCTCAGTAATAGAGGTGACCAGGCAGAAGAAAGGATCTCTGAAACTAAAGACAAAGGTTTGAACATTCCCAAACATTCAAAGAGGCAGGCAAATGCAGAGTAAAAACTGATCATTTCCTGAGAGAGTTGTGGGATCACACCAAAAGGTCAAACATTCATCTTATAGGAATTCCTGAAGGAGAAGAGGATGGTCCTAAAGGTACAGATGCTCTACTCCAAGAGATTTTGGAGGAGAATTTCCCAGGCATTGCAAGAGATACTGAACTTCAGATAGCAGACAGTTTCAGAACCCCAGCAAGACTCAATGGAAATAAAGCATTTCCTAGACACAGTATGATTAACTTTGCCAAAGTTAAAATGAAGGAGAAAATTCTGCAATCAGCCAGACGTAAGAAAAGCATCACCTACAAAGGGAGAAATATCAGAATGACTGTAGATCTCTGAGCTGAAACATTTCAAGCCAGAAGAAGATAGTCATCAACCTTCAGTCTCCTAAAACCAAACAACTTCCAGCCCAGGATCCTGTATCCAGCTAAGCTGAGTTTCATTTGTGATGGAGAAATCAAATACTTTAATGATGCAGACATGTTGAAGAAATTTGCCATAAGTAAATCAGCTCTCCAGGATATTCTCAGACCCATCCTCCACAATGACCAGCACAATGCTCTACCTCCAAAGTAAACACCCAGAAATTTTTGAACAAAATCCAACTTCCTCAGTGGTGAAAGGATTAAAAATGTCCACTGACATCCGAAAATCATGACACCCCAAACATAACCAGGCTTATCAGTTATCTCAATTAATGTGAATGGTTTAAATTGTCCTCTAAAGAGGCACAGGCTGGCTGACTGGATACATAAACTCAGACTAGATATCTACTGTATACAAGAATCTTACCTTATTTTAAAGGATAAAAATAGACTCAAGGTGAAGGAATGGAATTGTATATTACAGGCAAATGGAAACCAGAAAAAAGCAGGGGTTGCAATTTTAGTAGCAGATACAATTGGCTTTAAACCAACAAAGATAAAGAAAGATAAGGAAGGTCACTACATATTTGTCAAGGGAAAGACCCAACCTGAAGAGATTT
>CAUYRH010124172.1:0-11717 GCA_963574655.1 Perodicticus potto | reverse complement strand
TCAGGCATCTGATCCCCTAAGCAACAACAGAGCTCTTCCAGAAGAGCCCCAACACACAGGGCCCACAGGAGACAAAATGCTATTTGTCTTGGGGAACTAACTATGGTCTGGGGCTGCACCTTGGCTTTGTTGGTCTAGAATCCAGGTGTTCTGGGGCTCAAAGGGAGGTTTCAGCTGTTGAAAACTAACTGCCTCTTGGGAGACTGAAGTTCTGAGCAGACCTCTTTCTTCTTCTTTTTTTTTTTTTTTTTTTTGAGACAGAGTCTCACTGTGTCCCCCTGGGCAGAGTGCAGTGGCATCATAGCTCACAGCAACCACAAACTGTTGGGCTTAAGCGATTCTCTTGCCTCAGCCTCCCTAGTAGCTGGGATTATAGGCGCCCGCCACAATGTCTGGCTATTTTTAGAGACAAGGTCTTACTCTGGCTGTGGCTCAGGCTGGTCTCGAACTGAACTCATGAGCTCAGGCAATCCACCTAACTCAGCCTCCCAGAGTGCTAGGAACCTGGTAAGTTTAGAAACAATAAGTTAACCCATTCTTACTTTTATTTTTTTAACCTATTCTTCTTTCAGTTAGATATTTAAAAACCACCAATTTTTTCTATTTTAAGTTGTATTTCCTGAGCAAGCACTCCTACCACTTTAAGTAAGGGGCCGTTCCACACATGGAGCCTGGGGCCAGACTCTCTGAAATTAGAATCTGTGTCTACCATTTACCTGCTATAGACAAGTTGCTTAACTTCTCTGTAAAGTGGTGACAGTAGAGTTGCTATATGAGACTTAAATAAGGAAAGTACTTAGCACTACCCCTGGCATTTAGCAAGCACTGATTTAGACATTAATTGGATTTGGGTGTCCCAAATTTTGTATACCCTACATTTACCATTTTTTAGGATGAAATACTTCTGGGGTTGGTATTGTCTCATTCCTTAGGCACAGTTTCTTCCCAGGCACTTATTTTCCAAAAGTGACTTTATTCCTGGAGGCAACTTACAACAGTATCCCTAAATATATCCATTTCAGAATTGTTCATTTATTCGGCCATTCAACACCCACCATCTGCAGGGATTTGCGGTTTTTAAATGTGACCTTGGATAATGCTTCTACATTTTTTTTCTGTTTTCTTTTGAGACAGAGTCTCAAGCTGTCACACTGGGTAGAGTGCCATGCCATCACAGCTCACAGCAACCTCAAACTCTTGGGCTTAAGCAATTCTCTTGCCTCAGCCTCCTAAGTAGCTGGGACTACAGGCGCCTGCCACAGTGCCCGGCTATTTTTTAGTTGTAATTGTCATTGTTGTTTGGCAGGTCCGGGCTGGATTTGAACCCTCCAACTCCGGTGTACGTGGCTAGCGCCCTAGCCGCTGAGCTGCAGGCACCAAGCCTGCCTCTACTTTTTTTTTTTTTTGGCAGTTTGGTCCGTGTCAGGTTTGAACCCGGCACCCTCAGTATATGGGGCTGGTGCCCCACTCCCTGAGCCACAGGTGCCGACCTCTACTTTTTTAATGATGATTATAAAATCAAACTTTGATGATGACTTATAACAACTCTTAAATATATATGTAAATTGGACTCACCCTTTTGGTTCTAAGAACTTCCAAAAGCATTGTTTCCAGCCAGGCGTTGTGGTGGGCACTTGTAATCCCTCAGGAGGCTGAGGCAAGAGAATCACTTAAGCTCAAGAGTTTGAGGTTGGCTTGGCGCCTGTGGCTCAACGGGCTAAGGTGCAAGCCACGTACACCTGAGCTGGCGGGTTTGAATCCAGCCCGGGCCCGCCAAACCAAACAACAATGACGGCTGCAACCAAAAAACAGCCGGGCGTTGTGGCAGGCGCCTATAGTCCCAGCTACTTGGGAGGCGGAGGCAAGAGACTCGCTTAAGCCCAGGAATTGGAGGTTGCTGTGAGCTGTGATGCCATGGCACTCTATCCAGGGTGATCGCTTGAGGCTCTGTCTCAAAAAAAAAAAAAAGAGTTTGAGGTTGCCATGAGCTGTGACGCCACAGCACTCTGCCAAGGGCGACACCACAGTGGGACTCTGTCTCAAAAAAAAAAAAAAAACAACATTGTTTCATTTTATCTTCGCATCTGTGTGATGTAGACAGAGCAAGTATTATTGCTCCATCTTACAGAAAAATGAGAGTCAGAGTCCACAGTCATACAACTAGTAAGTAGGCATAGGGTCTGGAATCCTTACACAGTAGTCCTTGTCAAGCATTGAATGAATTAATGACTCCAAGTCCAGTTGTCTTCTTACTGTACTGTGGTGCCTATGGATGTAAACCAGAAGAACAACGTACACTGATGGCGATGGAACTTCCAGGCCAAGGAGGGGGGAGAAAGGAAGAGAGTACTTCATTTAGTGACCCCAGTTGCAAATTCCCTGTTCCATTGTCCCCTGGGACAAGAATATAAGAATTCATATTTAGGGTGGTACCTGTGGCACAGCAAGTAGGGCGCAGGCCCCATATACCAAAGGTGGCGGGTTCAAACCCGGCCTCGGTCGAACTGCAAAACAAACAAAAAAAATAGCCAGGTGTTGTGGCGGGCGCCTGTAGTCCCAGCTACTAGGGAGGCTGAGGCAAGAGAATGGCCTAAGACCAGGAGTTGGAGGTTGCTGTGAGCTGTGTGACGCTACAGCACTCTACCGAGGGTGATAAAGTGAGACTCTGTCTCTACAAAAAAAAAAAAGTAAGAATTCATATTTAGTCAGGCAAGTGGGCATGCCTGTAATCGCAGCGCTCTAGGAGGCCAAGGTGGGTGGATCGCTTGAGCTCACGAGTTTGAGACCAACCTGAGCAAGACCCTGTCTCTAAAAAATAGCTGGGCATGTGGCTGGCTCCGGAGGTTGAGGCAAGAGGATTACTTGAGCCCAAGAGTTTGAGGTTGCTGTGATGCCATGGCACTCTACTGAGGGCAAGAAAGTGAGATTGTCTCAAAAAACAAACAAACAAAAAGAATTCATTTTTAGCAGATTTGCGTTCCAGCTATTTTGTTCACAAATTATGCATATGCTTCTGAAACCTCTAGACTAATAGGGGTAATAGTTTAGGGCAAATGAAGTTCAAGATTTTTTTAAAAGTTTATAAATGGGCGGCGCCTGTGGCTCAATGGAGTAGGGTGCCAGCCCCATATGCCAGAGGTGGTGGGTTCAAACCCAGACCCGGCCAAAAAACTGCAAAAAAAAAAAAGTTTATAAATGTGTTCGTGTATGTAAAATCTGTACCACAGAGAAGGGTATCAAGTTAAAAGCGTACCTCTCTAGAGTCCCAATCCCAACTTTCTACTCTAAACCCCAAAGTGACTGCTCTTCTTTTCTTTTTCTTTTTGAAACAGATGTTGCTCTGTCACTCCAGATAAAGTGCAGTGGCATCCTCGTAGCTCACAGCAACCTCAAACTCCTGGACTCAAGAGATCCTCTTGCTTTAGCTTCCCAAGTAGCTGGGACTGTAGACATCAACCACACCTAGCTAGTTTTTTCTATTTTCAGTAGAGATGGGGTCTCACTCTTGCTCTGGCTGGTCTGGAACTCTTGAGCTCAAGGGATCCTCCCACCTCGACCTCCCAGTGTGCTGGGATTACCGGCATAAGCCGCTGCGCCTGGCCCAAAGCGATTACTATTAACAGTTCCTTGTGATACATACACATATGAGGTATTTATATTTTTCTCTAGTGTATAATATATGCCATTTTTATTTTTTTAGCCAAATGAAATCATGCCTTAGATTGTTACCATCTGTCTTTGGTTCTTTTCACGTCAATTCTCTTAGATACCTTTTCACGTCTGTGTATGTAGATCTTTCTGATTTTTTTCTTTTATTTGCATGATAGGCCATTATAAAGTGTTTCTGTGTATTTGTACATGTGCGCGGGTGTCCTTGAACCTGCGCACATGCACAAATGGGTTAGCTAGGTCATGGGCTGTGTGAATATTCATTTTATGTGGTACTGCCAAACTGTTTCAGTTTTAAATGCCTGCCCAGCGCATGAGAAAATGCCAGTCTCCAGGCTGGGGGCTGTTTTTTGGTCTCCTTCTGCCTAATGGTCCATTTACATCTCCTTTGCCAACATCAACCTCCCTCTTTAGCATCTCTTTAACTCTCAGCAGGATGAAGCTTTTGGAGTCTGAATCTCAGCAATATGGCTTTCTCTTTGCCTTCCCCTTCCAGCTCTATCCTTTCATTGCTGAACAAGCCAGTCTGTCCGTTCACGCTGACCCTCTCCGTTCTGTCCACCCACTCCCAGCCTGCAGTCTCCAGAACAGACCCCACAGCCAGTCCTGTTGATGAGGTCTCCTTCCTGAAGGGTTAGGGAGGTATGTTTGCTTTTCCAGTGAGGTCATCCTCACTGTCGCCTCCTCGCTTGTTGATGTTCCCTGCTGTTGGCAGGGTGGTTGTTATGGGGTCAGCGTGGGTAACCGAAGCCTGAGAGACACAGCTTTGCTGCTAGGAACTCTTACCCACTTTCACTTGCCAACTGTCTGTTTATGCCTGGGTACCCAAAACGGGCCACTCTTGGGACTACTCACTGATGTTTACAGCCCTCGGATTGACTTGTAGCCACCGCTTCTGAATGGGCCCTATTAGAGAAAGGAGAGAGACTAGGTGGCAAAAGGAAAACAGAGAATTGTTGGTGCTCAGGGCTGAGCCCTGGGCTGAGAAGACCTGGCTGTTCCCAGAGAGCACCTGGTCCTTCCAGCTCCCTGGCTTCCCTTTGCTGTCTAATCTTAAGAATGCAGACCAGGGGCTCGGCACCCATCGCTCAGTGAGGAGGACGCCAGCCACATACATCAAAGCTGGCGGGTTTGAGCCCTGCCCGGGCCTGCTAAACAACAATGACAACTGCCAACAAAAAAATAGCCGGGCGTTGTGGCAGGCGGCTGTAGTCCCAGCTACTTGGGAGGCTGAGACAAGAGAATCTTTTAAGCCCAGATGCTACAGCACTCTACTGAGGGTGACATAGTGAGACTCCGTCTCAAAAGAAAAAAAAGAATGCAGACCAGGGCTCTTGAGGGGACTGACCAGACATAGGCTGGCAGACCCAGCACAGGATGGGGAGTTAGCCTTCCCTGAAATCCAAGATTAGCATCTCCACCTACCCCTTGGGCTCACTGGGCTCTTTCTCAGCAGGTTCAGTTCTTGTCTCTCTGTCTTCTTCCTTTTTTGCTTCTAAACGTCACTTCTGTCTGCTCTATGCTCCCCGAGATGCTGTTCACCCATAACCCTCCTTCCCCTCCACCTGCTCTCCTTGACTCTGGAATTGATAGTCCCCTTCCCCAGCCCTGCTGGAATCCCTATCTCCTCCCCGCTGCAGACACCCCAACACCTCCTTGGCGCTCATTCTCTCTGAAACCACTGCCATTGAGAACGCTGATGGAGCACTTCCTTCAGGCCGCTTCGCTGACACCTGTGTCCACTCCACCTCTGCACTTGCAGGCAGTCTCCGTCCGCATCCCAGTGCTTCTCTCCCTGCATCTCCTTTGGGGGACACTTAATCCATCCCCACCCAAAATTACCTCCCCCATATACATTTCCACCAAACCTCCATCTCCGGGTCTACAGTTCTAAATGTGAGCTGTGTATCTTTTCTGTCAAATGCAATACAGTTAAACAAAAATTTCCTAGCTTCTCACCTCCCACCCTGAGCAGCCACCCTCTCATGACTCCTCTGCTTTGATAACTAGAGCTGCATCTTTCTTAGACGCACTGAAGTTTCAAGCTTCATGTCCTTTGAATCCTTCAGCTTTTGTGCTGTGTCAGTCTTTACGTTCTTGAGATTTCCCACAAATCAGTGCCTGTTTCAGCTCCCACCTCTGCTCTTTTCCTGGCTTATGGAGCCCTGGGTGGAACCAGTCCTCCTGTACACTCTGCCCACATCTCCTGTACACTCTGCCCACATGCCTTCCTAATCTCTTCCTTGTGCAGACACCTCAAAGGTCCTTCATGATGCAGATTTTCTCAAGTTCACTCCTTTGTGTCCTTCACCTTGTGGAACTTTTCTCTCCAAGCTCACTTTGCACCTCACTTCCATTTGTCCCTTTGTCCCTTTGTCCCTGTGGGAGAAGATCTTACATCTAAATTCAGTTCCAAAACACCCCATGTCTGCCCCCTGCCCTGGGTCTACCCGTGTACTTGTTTTCCTAGCATCAGAAGCTCCTGGAGCACCTTTGCATTTCCTCAGGTCCCGCTGGGGTAGGGTTGGTAAATTCATAAGTTCAGGGGAAGACTTGGAAGGCAAGTACACGAGGTAGACAGGGAGCAAAGTGTATGATACATATCACATTGTAGAGACTAGAAGGGCCTGTGTTGGCCAAACAACATCAAACCATCTGTAGGTTGAATGGACCTGTGGGCCACACCAGGTAGAGGTCCTCAGCCAGGTTCCTGGCCCTGGCAGCTCTTCCAAAAATTCTCCTTTATGGTTGATCCCTGGAGGCAGCCTTCCGTCCTCAGTGTCTGGCAGAGTGTATGGGGCAGGGTGACCTGATTTCCTCGCCTTGGCCTGAAGCAGAAGGAGCAACCGGCTGCCTGCCAGCCCAGAGGTGTCAGCTCCTCTTCTCACCCAGCCGGCTGTTCAGAACCTGACATCAGGTGCTGCCCTGTGAGGTCTAACTGGCAGCAGCTTTTCTCACTCCTTTGCTAAAGAAAGAGTGGGCCTGCCCCTCCTCTACGCATGACCTGCTCAAAGCCTGGTAAACCTGAGTTTACCCAGTCCCGGCAGCTGGGCAGCATCTTTATCATCTAAAGCACTTGTTAAGCCCCATTTACACACTGACTTCAGTGGTAGAAGGATTCAGGGCTACTTTGGGGAGGTGCCAGGTGAGGATAAGATAGAAGGACCAGAAGAAAAGGCAGAGAGGGACAGAGAGAGATCCAAGGGGAAAACAGGAAATCAGGTTTGACCCCTCCCGTGGCCTGTCTCCCACCCCTGCCTCCCCAATTGGCTTAGCCTGAGTGCAACGCTCACCCTTGGCATCGCCCAGGTATTTCCTGGCCTCCACAGGTGGCCAGACACATATGCTGAGCCATTACTTTCTAAGTCTTTCCCCACCACTTCTGCCCACAGGACAGACTCCAGACAATTCTGTCTGGCTGGGGCTTTCCATGCCAGGCGCTCTGTTGTCTACCCAGCTTTATTTTCCACTGCTCCACAACAGGGAAAATCTCTCTGCTGAGTCCAGCTTGTCACCACAACCTCCCTCCTGTGCACTGAAGCAGAGGGCTCACATGGTTAACTTCCCATGAGCGAGCGAGCAATAGTTCTTCCTTCCTTCCTTGTAGCAAGCCTGGGAGCAGCACAGCTCCCCTAATTCCACAGATGAGAAGAAAGTCGGGCTCAGAAGAGGTCAGTTGCTTCAGACCACAGGGCTATGCATGTAAGAGCTATAGTCTGAGCTTAAGTCCCTATGCTCTGAAGTTCAAGGTCCATCCATGTTACCCTATTCAAATGAAAGCTGGAAGCTCCTGGGAACATGGACTAGGTTATGCTTTTTTTGTTTGAAAATGGTGCTTTACAGAGAGAGGGAAGGAGAGGGGTGTGGGGTCTTGGTGTGTGACACATCTTTTGGGGGCAAGGGAATTATAAAAGGAACTTTACCTAACAAGTGCAATCAGTGTAACTTGGTTTCTTGTACCCTCAATGAATCCCCAACAGTAAAAAAAAAAAAAACGAAAGAAAAAAAATGGTGCTTTAGTTCATTCAGGCTGCTATAACAGAACACCACAAAGCTGGTGCCCTCTAAATAACAGAAATGCATTCTTTGTGTGTGTGTGTGTAGAGACAGTTTCACTTTATCGCCCTCAGTAGAGTGCTATGGCATCACACAGCTCACAGCAACCTCCAACTCCTAGGCTTAGGCGATTCCCTTGCCTCAGCCTCCCAAGTAGCTGGGACTACAGGCGCCCGCCACAACGCCCGGCTATTTTTTGTTGTTGTTGTTGTTGTTGTTGTTGCAGTTTTGGCAGGGACCAGGTTTGAACTCACCACCCTCGGTATATTAGGCTGGTGCCCTATTCACTGAGCCACAGGTGCCACCCAGAAATGCATTCTTCATAGTTCTGGAGGCTGTGAAGTCCAAGATCAAGGCGCAGGCAGATTTGACATGTGGTGAGGGTCTGCTTCCTAGTTCATAGACAACTGACTTCTCACTGTGTTCTCACATGGAAAAAAAGGTGAAGGAACTCTCTGGGGGGCTCTTTAATAAAGGCACTGATCCCATTGATCAGGGCTCCACCCTCACAACTTAATCACCTCCCATAGGCCCCGCCTCCAAATACCATCATCACTTTGGGATTTATGTATTAACATTTGAATTGGGGAAGATACAAACGTTCCACCAATTGCACATAGGTTATGACTATAGTATACAACAAAGCAGGGATCAGTGTACATGAAAAATCATTCTTTTATTTTTTTTTTTTTTTGTAGAGACAGAGTCTCATTTTATTGCCCTCGGTAGAGTGCCATGGCATCACACAGCTCACAGCAATCTCCAACTCCTGGACTTAGGCGATTCTCTTGCCTCAGCCTCCCGGGTAGCTGGGACTACAGGCGCCCGCCACAACACCCGGCTATTTTTCTGTTTTTGTAGTTCAGCCAAGGCCGGGTTTGAACCTGCCATCTTCGGCCGATGCCCTACTCGATGAGCCACAGGCACCACCCAATCATCCCTTTTGTTGTTGTTGTTGTTTTTTAATTTATAAAGTTGCTCCAATTTTTTTTTTTTTGAGACAGTGTCTCACTCTGTTGCCCTGGCTAGAGTTCCATGGTGTCGTCATAGCCTCAAACTCAAACTCCTGAGCTCAAACAATCCTCTTGTCTCAGCCACCAAGTAGCTGGGATTACAGGTGCCCACCACAACGTTGGGCTAGTTTTAGAGACAGGGTCTTGAATTTGTGAGCTCAAGCAATCCACCTGCCTCAGCCTCCCAGAGTGTTATGATTACAGGCGTGAGCCACTACACCCAGGCTCAACTTCATTTTAAAAATTGAATTTCCTCCACCTTAGCAGGCAGTATAACACTGCCCTCCTGGAAGGCATTTGATAAGGTTGAAAGAGCAAAGACAGTGCAAGTGAAGCCCAGACACAGGCAGACCCTCGCTGGAATGTTCCCATTAGGGTACTCCTGTCATTTCTGATTGTGACCAATAAAGTCTTACCCTGAGATGTTGCTACATTGGGATGATGGGGGCGCTGCCCAGTCTTCCCTCCCCTACCCCGTAACCACTCACTACCTGTACAGGGGAGAGTCACAACAGACAGAAGGGGACGCTCCGGAAGGCTCTGGAGTTGGGTTAACTGTCACACTTGAATAGTTTGTCACCTGCCATTATTCCCTTTGGCTAGTCAGTTGTCCTTCAACGACTTCTCTAAGAACCTACTTTTGAGTTCTAGAGGTCACCTTTGAAGCCCAGTTTTATTTTAATTTTTTTTTTTTTTTTTTGAGACAGAGCCTCAAGCTGTCACCCTGGATAGAGTACTGTGGCATCACATCTCACAGCAGCCTCCAATTCCTGGGCACAAGCGAGTCTCCTGCCTCCGCCTCCCAAGTAGGTGGGACCACAGGCGCCCACCACAACGCCCCGCCATTTTTTGGTTGCAGACGTCATTGTTGTTTGGCGGGCCCGGGCTGGATTCGAACCCGCTAACTCAGGTGTACGTGGCTGGCGCCTTAGCCTGTTGAGCCACAGGCGCCGAGCCTTCTTAATTTTTTTAAATTGTGCATTTTCTATACAATGTGAAGGGATAGCTGAGTTTTGTAAATTGAATCCCAGTCACAGCTCCCTGGCCCTGGGTAGACCCTACCATCCTGCTCCAGAGTGAAGATCCCCAGCCTGCTTCTCTCTGCGGTAGTTCCTGAGCCAGCAGTGACCCCCTGGCCACACAAGAATAGGGAAGAGACAGGCACCTGTAGACCCCAAGATGCAGAAACCCCTCTCCTCTCATTCACTCACAGATTCTTGCTGCCAGTTTTCCCAAGCCTGCCTCTCTCTAGAACAGTTGTTCTTAACTTTCCTAGTGCTGCAAGCCTTTAATACAGTTCGACCACAGGTTGAGAACCGAGGCTCTAGAAGCTCAGCTAAGCAGCCAGCCCCCTAAGAGCCAATTACATTATAGCATAGTGTGACAGAAGCCATCACAGAGATGGACATGGAATATAGTCAGGGCAGCAGGCAGGGGATGGACAGCTCTTCGTGGGACAAAGTTGGGTGTGCTATAGGAGTGAAGGAAAGGTATGAGACCCTGAACAGGGAAACTGCAGAAAGCAAGCCTAGGCCCCAGTTCCTGCCTAGAGCATTAAGTCCATCACCAAGGTCAGTCGCCTCTGCTTCTTAATGAGGCCACACTCTCTTGGTCTGCAGATCAGAGCAGGCCAAAGCCCTTATTTGTTTAAGCTTAATTCTAATCTGATCCTGTCTTGGATGCAGAGCTCTTTTCCCATTAGCAATGACAGCTTCTGTCCACACTCAGGACTGTGGCTTTCTACCTACAAGTCTCAGCAAGCACTTTATAAAGGAGTGAAGTAAAAGGAAATATCAGAGTGCGTCCAACATGGTAAGTATCAATCCAAAAGTTTTGTTACAGTTTTTGTGTGTGTGTGTGTCTGGGTAAGATAAAATGTATTTGTTACTGTGGGCTGAGGTTTAAAAAGTTTAAGAAACGGCTCGGCGCCTGTGGCTCAGCGGGCTAAGGCGCCAGCCACATACACCTGAGCTGGCAGGTTCGAATCCAGCCCGGGCCCACCAAACAACAATGACGGCTGCAACCAAAAAATGGCTGGGCGTTGCGGCGGGCGTCTGTAGTCCCAGCTACTTGGGAGGTGGAGGCAGGAGACTCGCTCGAGCCCAGGAATTGGAGGTTGCTGTGAGCTGTGATGCCATAGCCCTCCATCCAGGGTAACAGCTTGAGGCTTTGTCTCAAAAAAAAAAAAAAAAGCTTAAGAAACATTGTTTTAAAGGAAAACAGCCATTCATCAAATACGAAACAACCAGAAACTGTATTTTATTCTAAGGTAAAGAAAAGAGCAAGTCTTGCTCCTGCACTTTGGAAGTTGTGAATCTTGGGAGAGAAGACAAACATCCCACTAAGACAGGATGTGAAACCACAGTGACAGAGGGCGTCAAAGTGCCTGGTGGAAGGAGGAGGTGTGTGAGCTGGGCCCAAAGCTGAAGGGGAGAGGAAGAGGAGGCAAAGTTCCAGGTGGGGTAGAGCAGGGTGGGCATAGAGCTGCAGTGGCCTGGTGTGGGGACAAGGGACTTGCTGGACAAGGCTTGGGAGGGGTGCCAGGATGGATGCAAGAGCAATGGTGATAGACAAGAAGGAAAAGATCAAAAGAGGCTAAATGTTGACTTTATCCTGTGGGAAATTTAAGATTATTTTTGTTGTTGTTTCTGAAGGGGATGACAATGGAGGGCAGGGACTTGAAAGTCAGATGTCATCTTTGTCCCTGTTTTTTTTTTTTTTGAGACAGAGCCTCAAGCTGTCACCCTGGATAGAGTGCCATGGCATTGCAGCTCACAGCAACCTCCAATTCCTGGGCTCAAGCGAGTCTCCTGCCTCCGCCTCCCAAGTAGCTGGGACTACAGGCGCCCACCACAACGCCCGGCCATTTTTTGGTTGCAGCTGTCAATGTTGTTTGACGGGCCCAGGCCGGATTCGAACCCGAAAGCTCAGGTGAACGTGGCTGGTGCCTTCGCCCATTGAGCCACAGGCGCCGAGCCA
>CAUYRH010124169.1:0-35770 GCA_963574655.1 Perodicticus potto | reverse complement strand
CCCATTTGTTTATGTTTGTTGTTGTTGCAATTGCCATGGCAGTCTTCTTCATGAAGTCTTTCCCCAGGCCGATATCTTCCAGTGTTTTTCCTATGCTTTCTTTCAGGATTGTTATTGTGTCATGCCTTAAATTTAAGTCCTTTATCCAACTTGAATCAGTTTTTGTGAGTGGAGAAAGGTGAGGGTCCGGTTTCAGTCTTTTACATGTGGATATCCAGTTTTCCCAGCACCATTTATTGAATTTAATAGCGTTTTTGAGATATAGTTGATACACAAAAACTCACATGTGTAACATACACCATTTATTAAGTTTGAACATAGGCATATATTTTGATACTAGCATTACAAGGTAAGTAACAAACATATCTATTACCTACAAAATTTTTCTTGAACTATTATGTGTGTGTATGTAAATGAATTCTTAACAGGAGGATCTACCCTCTTAACAGTTTTTAAGTGCATAATATTATGTTGTTAACTATATGCACTATGTTCTGCAGCAATCTCTAAAACTTTTTCATCTGGCATGCCACAAACTTAATACCAGTTGAATAACAGGTGTCATTTGCCCTTCTCCTCAGCCCTTTACAGCCACCAGTCAATCGCCTGGTCGATACCTCATATAAATGGAATTATACAGTACTTGTCCTAAGAGACTGGCTTATTTCACTTAGAGTATTGTTTTCTATGTTTATTCAGCTTATCACAAATGGCAGATTTTTCTTGTTTTTTAAAGCTGAGTTAATAGTCCTGACAAATTGTTTTATAAAATTATTCTAATTTATATTTCTCCTAGCAATGTAAGAGTGACACTATCCCCAAATACTTGTCAATAGTGATTAGTATTATTTTAAGCCTAGATAACTTTAGTACTGAGACACTTTGTTATTTTACTTGTTGATTATTATTAGGTAAACATGGATGATTTATACTTTCTGGACATTTATTTGGGTGTATTTTTGGGAATAGTCTTTTAATGTCATATGCTCATTTTTCTCTGTGGGTTAGTTTTTATATTATTATTAATAATAACTTTTTGTTAAGTACCTTATATACAGCTTTTTTCTTTTTAATTTTTTCAAATGATTTTACTCTGTAGGGATTCAAAGTCTTACATATTGGTTTTCCATCTTGGGTGATAATTCATTATTTTCCTACTTAGAAGGTTCACTGTCCACCATTATTAAATATTTCTCCTCATGTTGTTATAGCTTAGGTATTGACTTATATTTAAATGCTAAATTTTGGTGTAACAATACATAAATATATATATTACATATATATAAAATGTACTTACATTTTACTATAGCCTATAAGGAGTGTATTTTAATGTCTGAAAAGTATTCATCTTTCATTTCACACATGTACATAGTGAAATCTTTATAATATGCACTTATATCAAATTTTCAGGTATACTATGTTTTACTTACACTTTTTTTTTTTTTTTGAGACATTGTCTCAAGCTGTAGCCCTAGGTAGAGTGCTGTGGCATCACAGCTCACAGCAGCTTTGGGCTTAAGCGATTTTCTTGCTTCAACCTCCCAAGTAGCTGGGACTACAGGTACCTGCTACAGCGCCTGGCTATTACTTATGCTCTTTATTCTATTTCATTAGTATTATTGTTGATTTCTCCATGAGTATTAAGTGTTAATTACTGTAATTTCTTTTCACCTAGTATTTCTTTTTAAACACATTTTGGCATCATTATTGCAAATCTTTGAAATTGTCTTGACTTCTGATGAGTATTATTCTTCATGATGAATTTTAGAATCACTTTTTTTTTTTTTTTTTTTGTAGAGACACTGTCTCACTTTATCGCCTAGAGTGCCATGGCATCACACAGCTCACAGCAACCTCCAGCTCCTGGGCTTAGGCGATTCTCTTGCCTCAGCCTCCCGAGTAGCAGAGTAGCGGGGACTACAGGCACCAGCCACAATGCCTTGCTATTTTTTTTGTTGCAGTTTGGCGGGGGCTGGGTTTGAGCCCACATCCTCAGAATATGGGGCCAGAGCTTACTCACTGAGCCACAGGTGCTGCCCCTAGAATTACTTTTTAATCTAAAAAGAAATAAATCACTGATACTGGGATTGGAATTGTACAAAATAATCTGAGAATAACTATTACCTTTATTATATCAAATTTCCAAATTTCATTACTTATAGATTGTAACTTGATGGCTACCACTTTATTTTTCAATGCTTTAAATGAGCTGATTTGCATTGGCTATAGTTTTTCTGTTTATGCATTGAATTATAAATATACTGTGACTTTTTCACATGCCAAATTTTTCTCTATACATTTGTAGAATCTTCAATAGCTTCATATTCTGTCCTGTTTTCAAATTTTTTTTCTTGTAAGTGTTAAAGCTTTTTGGTTGTGATCATATTTCATCTTTATTATTATTTGTGCTTAGATCATAACTAGTGCAAATACCAAGTTGAAAATTCCACTGTTAATGTATAACTGAGGGAAAATAGTATAAATATATTATGATGTTCTTTATTATAAATTGTAAAGGTATTTTATAACATTAATTATGATTAAGAATCTCTTAATGGTCAATGCATATATATGTATTTTTTCAGGTTTGAAAAATTGACCAGTAGGTAAAAACATTTTTGAAAAAGGGTGTTAAAGGATTCTTGTTGAAGAAATTGTGTTCTTTTTTTACCCTCTCCATCTCAAAAACCACACTTACTAAACTTTTATATATTCATTAGGCAAACTTACTGTGGCTGTTAATGGGCTTCTTCCTTTCACATGTTACTATTACCTTTGATTATTTAAAAATAGAACATATTGCAAAGAATGCCAAGTAATGCCATTCTCAAAGTAATGGAAGTTTAAAATAAATTATTTAAATCACAAAAACTAGAATTATCTGTGAATCCTATTTAGGATTCAGTTTTCATGCTTACTTAATACTTGGAGTAGAAAGAGAGATTTCCAGGAATATCTCAGTAATGATAGTTCAAAAGTTAGATTGAAACTGTCATTTCTCAGCTTCCTACTAATAATATTAGAATTTTCCGTTGAGAGCATTGGTAAATGCTGCTCACCATCAAGACTAACCTTGTTCTTTAAAGTACACTCTTTTTTACTGACTGAATAATATTCCTTGGTGTACATATACCACAGCTTGTTAATCCATTCCTGGGTTGGTGGGCATTTAGGTTGTTTCCACAGTTTGGCGATTGTAAACTGAGCTGCAATAAACAGTCCAGTGCAAATGTCCTTATGATACAATATATATTTTTTCTTCTGGGTAGATTCTCAGTAATGGGTTTGCAGGATCAAATGGGAGGTCTAGGTTGAGTTCTCTGAGAATTCTCCAAACTTCTTTCCAAAATGGTTGTATTAGTTTGCAGTCCCACCAGCAGTGTAAACGTGTTCCCTTTTCTCCACATCCACGCCAGCATCTGCAGCTTTGAGATTTTGTGATGTGGGCCATTCTCATTAAGGCTAGGTGATATCTTAGGGTGGTTTTGATTTGCATTTCTCTGACAATTAGGGACAATGATCTTTTTTAATATGTTTGTTAGCCATTCTTCTATCTTGTTTAGAGAAGGTTCTATTCATTTCTCATGCCCAGTTGTATAAGGGATTGTTGGGTCTTTTTTTATTGATTAATTTGAGATCTCTGTAGATCCTACTTATCAAGCTTTTGTCTAATTCATAATATGCAAATATCCTTTCCCATTGTGTGGGTTGTCTATTTGCTTTGGTTGTGGTCGACTTTGCTGTCCAGAAGCTATTCAGCTTAATTAAGTCCTATTTGTTTATTTTTGTTTTTGCAATTGCCACTGAAGTCTTCTTCATAAAGTCTTTCCCCAGTCATAACTTTAAGTGTTTTCCCTACCGTTTCTTCAAGGATTTTTTCTTGTTTCATGTGGTGTGTTAAACACTCGTACAAGGGACACAATTGTAAGAGGGACTTTACCTAACAAATGCAATCAGTGTAACATGGTTCTCTGTACCCTCAATGAATCCCCAACAATAAAAGATAAATAAATAATAAAGTACACTCTTGACTTTAGGAAAACAGAAAATATATTCTGTAATTTTTCCATATGGGATGGTTTCATTCAGGTTAATATTTTGGCCAAACCTAGGATTAAACCAAATTATCACAACATAATTAACATTGGAATGATATTTTGTGGGTCATACAAAAATTTTGGGCTATCTTATGGTCATTATTTCACTTCTAAGAAATAGTTGCAGCATCCTTTCTGATTGAGCTGTGCAGGTTTCAGCATCATTGGCTTATCGGTGTTCTGTCCACATGTTTCTTAATTTTTGTGTATCTCAAAACTTTCATTATGGCCTATGAGTTTCCTATGAGCAAAATAAGCATTTGGTTTAGCTTCTGAGTACAGTAGTAATTACTTAAACTCTAATCACTTAAAATTAATTGTGATCTAATGATGATCTTTTTATTTATTAAATAAGTCTTAGAATAAAATAAAGCATTATTTAACTAGAAATAAAATAATTTCATAAAATATTTCATGATAAAATTGAGTATCATTTTTTTGAGTATTTCTTAGCTCTGTTTACATAAAGTTCACACAATTAGGTGTCAATTTAATATGTAAAAAAATGAACATGTGGAATAGTGATATTTGAATGAGTCACTGCTATTCAAAACCAACATCTAACGTATGTCTTTTGACATAATCCATAGTTTTTCTTTTTGTTTCTTTTTTTTTGTTTGAGACAGAGTCTCACTATGTTGCCCTTGGTAGAGTGCATGACATAACAGCTCATAACAACCTCAAACTCTTGGGCTTAAGCAGTTCTCTTGCCTCAGTCTTCCAAATAGCTGGGACAATAGGTGCCTGCCACAATGCCCAGCCATTTTTTTGTTGCAGTTGTCATTATTGTTTAGCAGGCCTAGGTTGGATTCGAACTTTTCAACCTCAGTGTATGTGGCCGGCACCCTAACCACATAGCTATAGGTGGTTTTTCATTTTGGTGTGAAATGGAATTGTGGAAAGCAAGTCAAATGTATGATTAGCAGAAGAGAAATGAAATTTATATTTTCAAAAATTGTTTCAAAATAGTTTCCAAATAAAATAGCTTTTCAACATTAATTTTTAAGATACTTAAAATTAATAATTGCTGTATGTATTGCAAGTAATCATAGAGATACTTTTAAAGTTAAGAGGAATCACCGAAATATTTTTTTATTTAGATTAAACTACTACAGAGCAAAACTAAATATGCAAATATTTATTGGACATTGGCTGGATATAAATAAACAGAAAACCTGCCAGTAGTACTTTGTGGATGGGAGTACTTTGTAGACTGTAGCGACTATTGGCTAAAATGACTAATAAATCAGGTGAGATAAAATTACCTGGAGAATAATAAATGGATAGGTGTGAATACCAGAGGTGTCCCTAGGTAAACATGCTCAATAGAATCTTGCTTGGGAAAGTGTGTTTCCCTAAGGTCCCTTTCTTTGGGGGCAGCTTCCTGAAGGGAGGTACATATATAGTCACACTCATTTACCATCACAAGCTTATGTGAAACTACAGCCCAGTGATACAGGCTCACTGACTTAAGTCCCAACCAAGGGATCAACACAACTGATTATTTAATATTTAATTGTTCTTTAATTATAAATATCTTTGAAATGAATTTTCCAGAGTAGGCTGCTATACAAAAGATCATTTTAAATCCATTAAACATACTATGATAGTGTATGAAGGCATAACCCATTAGTGTCCTTGGGATATTGAGGTTGACTATGTTCTAGAAAATTTGTTGGTAGCCAGTTGGTAAGCCAGATGAGTGTAATCAATATATATACATATATATATATATATTTTTTTTTTCATTTAAATATCAAATTCTTGGCCAAGGCTTCAAAAACAGTGTATTCTATATTAAAATTAACAATGCAGAGTAAATTGTCCTTAATGTTGCCTTTTCTTTTTGAACTAAGGTATACACGTGTATTAAATACATGGAAAAATCTCCCAAATGCCTTTTAATGAAACCATGACCTCAGTGTCCTTGGTTTAAGCAATTATTCCTGAACTCTGAATCACATGGTAGAGTTAGTGATCATTTTTGATCCTGCCTATCACTGATTTCCTAAATAAGACCCTAGTACCTAGAAAAAAAAAGATGACAACATAATCCATATCCTTCAAAGAGGCTTTGAATCTCACACCTCAAACCTCAGGATTCTTAACCATCTCTGTCAACTCTCAGACAGTTTCAATGTCAACGGTATATATTTCCTTGAACTCCTGGTCTCAAGCAATCCTCCTTCTAAAGTGCTAGGATTACAGGCATAAGCCACCACATCTGGTCTTACGGTAGGTATTTATGATGTTACTAAGCCTGTTTATGCTTGCATAGTTTTTGAGATATAGAGAAGTTCTTAGGCAGTTTTGCCTTATGTCAAACATATGATTCCATTTGTCAATATCCCCTGATACTATTGTAGGACATCTAGTATTGATAATGTGCAGGCTCTTTGGCAGATGAGTTTTAAAGGCAGGTAAGATCTGACAAGTATGATCTTCTTATTTAAATTCAGATTAAATACTTCTTGCCTATTACCTATTGAATAGTTTACACTTATCTCACTGGACTACATTTATTCTAGATTCTTTGATTGTAAATGACCTTTCCCAGGTTACAAAAAATTTAGAGAATTGTTGATATTTTGATTTCACTCCCTAACCAGATCCTTATTCATATTTTTTAAAGTGAATAAATATCTAATACAAATATAGTATCTTAAAATCATCTCTTATTCTAATGTCTTACTCTGTGGATATTCTACCAGACTTCTATCTCTCTATGCTGAGCTGTTTCTTCCTTGGAGGTTTTATCTTTCTCAACCCATTGTATTCTACCACAAAACTACACTAAAATCTTTTATTTTCTAATGAGGAGAGCTGTTTTTCATTAAAATTTCAACAAGAATTAATTGAGAACCTATTATGTGCCGGGACTCTTCCAGATTTTTCAGTGAACAAAACCCCTAAAATATCCCCTCCTATTGGAGTTTACTTTTGGGTTATGCTGATAATAAAAGTGGAAATCCTATGTAATAAAATATATAATAATGTTAAAAATTATATGAAAAATAAATCATGCCAAAGATTAACTTGGGTTGTGGCTGGTTCAATTTTAAATAAGGTGGTTAAAGTAGGTTTCATTGAGGTGAATTTATGTAAAGTAGTATATGAGTATATAAAGTAGTACATGTATGTATAGTATATGTAGTATCTAGATAATGTTCCAGGCTTAGGTAACAGGCAGTGTGAAGACATGTTGATATACTTAAGGAAAAGCAAAAAAAGCCAGTGTAACTGGTGTGAAGTAACACAGTGTAACTGGTGTGAAGAGGAAGAACTGTACACAAGTGATCAGAGGGGTTATGACGACCCAGGTCATTATAATGCCTGGCTTTGATTTGGCATTAAATAGAGTTTCAGCTCCCATTTGATCCCGCAATCCTATTACTATGGTCCAGGCTCTTTGGCAGATGAGTTTATTTTACTCAGAAGAAAAAAATACTATTTTACCATAAGGGCATGTTCACTAGAATGTTTATAGCAGTTCGATTCACAATTACAAAGAGGTAGAAACAACCCAAGTGTCCATCAACCTGTGAATGCATTAATATACTGTGGTATATGTATAACATGGAATACTATTCAGCCATAAAAAGTTATGGAGACTTTGAATCTTTTGTATTTGCCTGGATGGATTTGGAGAACGTTCTCCTAAGTAAAATATCTCAAGAATGGGAAAGCAAGCATCGCATGTTCTCAGTACTGATCTGAAAATAGTAGCTGACCAACTATGGGCCCATACAAGAGAAAAAACACAAATTCAAGAAGGGTGGTGGAGGTCCCATAAGTTTTCACCTGTCAGGTACAATGCAGGGGTATGTGCACACCTCCTGGGTCAAGGACTCAAATGAAGCTCAGACTTTGCACTACATCTTACAAAGTCAAATGATGTGGCCTAATTGTATGTACACTACATTAGCTCAAAATTAAAAAAAAAATAGTGAGGAATCTTTGCAACTTTCAGGAAAAGGTTAAGTCTCTCTTCAAAACAAAGATTCTTCCTAAGTACCTGGTATAAATTCATTTATTTGAATTAGGTCAAAGATAAATCAATGTTTAGTGTAGAAAAGAACCTCAGTCTCTTGAATCATTTACTGTTTTGCATTTTAATTATGAGACATTTGTCAAAATTTAACATATGGATAACATTTAATGGAGTAGACATTGTACAAATTCTTACTAATAACCACAGCAAGCACTTGAAAAGACTTCTTTTCAGGTTTCTTGGACACCATTTGGTGTATCTCAGAAACAATTTACTGAATGGTATCAGTAGAAGCTAGATAAATAAATGTAAATCAGCATAGGTTAGAAAAAATGGGAAAGTTACATCTTGCCATGTAAAAATAGAACAGTATGTCCCTGTGCATATTAATAAATGTGATTTTTTTCCTCCCAAGGAGAAAGAAAAACTAAAAATAGAATATTGGTAGAGGGCTTTGAACAGAGAAATGACATGATTTGATTTAAAAAAACAGAATTTTCTCTCAGCCGCACAAAATAGTTGAAAGAATATGCAATGTACAACTGCTTATTTCTCAATGTTCATGAACTTATCAATGTTCATGAACTGTTAATTTCATCTCATAATTGCTAACCCGCCCATATGCATGTATATACATACACATAAACTCTTTGCCAAATCACTATAAGTTTTTGTACAATTATCATGATTCTCCTTTTTAAACATTTCAATTTTTATTTCCCAGGAACAATGACTTCCTACATGGCCATGTCACCATTAACACGCCTAAGAAAATAAACTTTAATTCAGTAGCAGTTTTTAAACTTTCCTCATTGAAAATCTCCCTGTTTTTGCTCTAAGTATCCTTTTTAGGTTTGGGATTGTTTTATAATGTTGCATAAATTAAACCCCCCTCATTGCATTGGCTATACTGTCTCTCCTCATTCTCCTCTAATTTGAGTCCTCTGCTTCCCTCTGTTTTGAATGGTATTTAATCTCTGGAAGAATTTGAGTCAGTTGTAGATCACCCTTTATTTGGAGTGTGACAAGCTCTTCATTATTATATTCAGGTCATAATATAAGAATGTATTTTGTTTCTTTTATATATTCATTGCTTGGCTAGGCAGAAAAGTCAAACTTGTATTTACAAAGTGCACATGACATTCACTTTGTATCTCTGTAAGGATAAATGTTTGAATCAACACAGTTATTTCTGAAAGCCATCTTTTGTTTAAATGATAAATGAGAACCTTGGAAGAGTATAATTTTGAGTTCAATATTCTGTGAGTTTGTCTTGGAGAGTTGTGTCTTATTTACCTACTTCATTTATCCCATAGGGCGGGAAGTTGATTTTTAAATTTTTGGAACATTTTAGTTAAATGTGTTATTGATGAAATTGCTGTTCAGATCTGATGACAATTTAATACAGAAAAAAAAGCTAGATTGAGTGACCTTTGGTGCAATTGATGTTGGCCTTTCTTCTTGTTAAGTGACTGGTCAATTTATCTAACTTATAGGAAATATTGTGATTGCTAAATGGACTGTCATAGGGAAAGATATACACCATTTATCTTGAGCAGGTTCACCAGGCAATAATAATAAGAGAAGGTCAAGGGGCATGGGACTTCATAAACCTCTTTTTAAAATTCAACATCCCTCCACCTATAAGTGAGCTATCGCTAAATAGACAGACACTCCATACCCAATGGTAAGAATATGTTTTTGCTAGGCTGTAACAGAGTTAGACTGCTTTGATTTCTGTCTAGGGCAAAAAATAATCTTTGTATAGTCTTCAAGAGGGGAACTCATGCTCAGATTAATATTCTGCTAAATTTCTCAGGTTGAGGCACGTTTCTAAGGAAATGAGATTTATTTTCCACTAGCGTCATACATGTTCAGAGTATGTGCAGGTAGTAAGGTACACAACTGTAGAGTCGTGACCAGTTTGGGAAGAGATTAAATACTGCTACTATTTGCTTCTGTGAAACTCCTCAAAGGAACCAGCCTTTCTTCAGGAAAAACAAAGCAAGTAAGATACCTAAGATTCTTACTTCATGACAGAATATGTTGGTGTAAAATAAAAGAGAAAATATAGTTTAAAAACAAAATTTAAGTTGGCAATAGCCAATGTTATTTCTCTAGAAAATATTATATAAGCCATGTATTTTTTTAACTGTTTATTAATCTAAACAACCTCCAAGTAATAAAGCATTTGTTATCTCTGACCTGAATAATGTGCTATTCTTCATAGAGAGCTTGTAACCTATAGAACTGTGGGGCTGTCTCGTTAATACATGCCAAGGCTGGGCAAGACTTTTCTAGGTCTATACAATTTCAAAGCATGTTCATGATTTAATGAGGTAGTATCCTAAGGTAAGATAGCAAATTTAGATATTGATTGCAAAAGTTCATTATTTGTATGAGCTAATAATATTATGAAATAAAGTTATATTTCTCTTGTGTAGTAGCCCCTGAACTATTTTATGTATTTTTCTATATGTCATTTTCTCATTTTCAAGTATCAGTTTATTGCAAAAAATAAATTTTCATTTTTGGAGGATTTTCTATTATCACTTCTAATAGAAATATTTATACATCATTTATCCCACATATTTCTATGTATTTAAGCAGTTATCTACTATCTCCCTTACCTTTCGAGATCATTCTTAAGAGTTTCTGTGCTGTTAGATACTTTCAAACTATTTCCCCCTGTCATGTGACAAATTAGCCTCTGGAACTCTTTCTACCTTAGTGTGAGTCATTCAATTTAAGATGGGATTGATTAATCACATTGTAGTAAATTAAATTTCTTAGAATGATAAATTAATAACCGTGTGTTTAAAGCAAAGGTTTTCAGGAATTATTTATATTCTTTTTCTGATTTTTGACTGGAAGAAATGAAAAATAAAGAAGGGAGGAAGCAATTTAACAATATAATGAATAACTAATCAAATACTTGAAATTCTTTTAAGAGTTTTATCAAATCTGACTTACTTATCCCCATTTAATATGAATCATAGGTTTCTTATAACTATTTCACAAAGCAAATTTTGAGTTATACCTCCAACTAACTATTTTATGAAACACATCACCTTCATTCTCCCTGGTGTGTGGTTACTTTTTAAAAAATCACCTTTAAAATCCTTATAAAATGAGAAATAGATGATAGCTTTGAGGAAGGCCAAAGCAATTATCTAAATATCTTTTTTCCTGGAAAGGCAGGACTCATATTTAAAGGCCAGCTATAGTCATTAAGGAAAATCATATTCAAAGGTTGAGTCAAGGTGGTAAAATCTAACTAGATTTTTTATTCTTAAAATAAATTAAGAGCACTATCAAGCCTTATTAATCCTTATAGTTAACTTTCTGAGTCAATTATTTTCAGTCATCATGCTAAGTTAAGTTTTATTTATATAGAAGAATGTACATTCACAGATATCACTTGTATCTGTGATGTACATGAATACATATATGCTTATATATCAATATATACAGACAGATAACAATACAGGGTGTCTACAAAGTTCGTGCTCAATTTAAAATAGTGTGCAATTTTAAATTGTGCATCAACTTTATGGATACCCCTGCATAACATAAAAATATTTTTAATGACTGTGAGCACAAAGAAGAGACATGTTCAGTCAAGATATGGGCAGTAAAGGATTACCCCAAGAAGAGAATTTTAGCGCTAGATCTAAAAGTTGAATAGAGTTGGCAAGGTAGACGTGGACTGAGATCAGAGAAGGGTCCTAAGATAGAGGAAACAGAGTCTAGGGATGATCAAGTTTAGAACAAATTTAAAACTCATAAATTATTTCTTGTTAAAAATAATTATTTTGATTATCTAGTTTTAAATTGGTTGTTTACTAATATTATTAGCCCAGTATATACTAAAGGCTCTGGTACAACATGAAAGCTGTAATAAAATCTACTGTAAGCCATCCATGAAGGGAACTTGTACAGATGTTGTGATTATGTGAGCCTAGAGGCTATGTTGCTGTGATTGGCCTCCTGTGGGGCTGGTGTTCTGCAATTGTTCCTGGAAGCTCAGCGAACAAGAAGATTGGATTTCACAATGTTTACACTTGTTGACTGTTACCTTGGGTTAGCAGCATTCACACAGTGATGAATTCATACATGTAATACAGTTCTTTATAATCAAATACAAAATATGTCTAATTTCTTATTTTTCTCACTACAGATTCAGCTTTAATTTTGAAGTGAAGTGACTATCCTGTAAATATTACTGGGTGTTCTTATTTTCAAAAAATATTATGTGTATGTATTTTTGCCTCAGTGCAAATGTACTTAATTGTACTTCTATCCATCTACAGCTACCAAATGTCATTCTGTTAATTTTTAAATTTTCTGTTTTGAAAATTCTATAGTTTATTATTATTCTTTTAGTGGATGTAATGGACATTTTATCAGAAATAGTTATCAAAAACAAATTCTATAGTTAGTCATTATCTTTCCTCTCTTTCTCAATATGAGCAGCTTGAGATCCTTTAAATCCATGCCCCCCTTTCAACTTGTATAGTATTGCTTTTCATATTTAGTTCTTGCATTTTTTATCCTCCAACTGTTAGATATTCTTATAATTCTTTTTACTTATGAATTATTAGGTCAGTAGCAGCATAAATCCAGTCATTTTATAAATTATATTACCTTCAGTCTTTGCGCATCTAAATCATAATGTGTGTTTTTTTTTTTTTTTTTTTTTTACTGACTTTCACTAATGGCTGCTTCTTTGCTGTTGAATGTCTATTTCTTCTAACTTTAGTTATGGGAATTCTTTGAAGCCTGGGTTGAGAGTATTTTCCCCAGAGATAAATTGTTTTAACTTCTACCATATCCCTGGGTCATTACCAACATGGGCCAACTTAAAGCTAATTTTTCATTTAAGATATTTCCGACCAGGAGGTAACAAACTACAGCCAGCAGAACAAATTCAGCCTGCTGCCTGCTTTCATGAATAAAATTTTACTGGAACACAGCCACATTTATGTTTTGTCTTTGGCTGCTTTCCCATTACAATGGCAGAAAGAAGTGGTTGCAGCAGAGGTCACATGGCTCATAAAGGCTAAAATATTTACTATTTTGTACTTTACTGAAAACTTTGCCAACCACTATTTTAAACCGTATACTCTAATCCTATAAAGAAGGTTATGGACTCTCGTGTGAGACTTTTTCTCTTATTTCCTTCTAGAGACAATGGTAAGACAGATTATTATCTTCCCCTTCTTTAGTTTACCCACTGATGGATTCACCTTGTGGGAGTCCTGGAATCCTATCAAAGTCTTTAATGTCACTTTCCATTTGAGCTGCTTTAAGATTTTTGTCATTTGTCCAGTACACTTATATGTTTTAAAGCCAAACTCTGTGCTGGCAAAAATGAATGAAAGATTCCTCTGGCAAGTACAGATTTCAGCATTGACTTTTCTCATTGAATTTGTGTTCTTAACATTTCTGCTTTTGAGAATTTTCTTTTCCTATCAACTCAGCCATGCATTAAAAAATATGCATGCTATATTTTATCAAGCATTTTAAGGTTTTCTACATTAAGAGGATTTCTGTGTTCATCAATTCCACCATATTACCAAATATACAGCATAACCTATTTTAGGGATTATCTCAAGCTACACTTCTCTCAAGCTGGTATAGTTTAAGCCTACTGGCTTTGGATTCAGACTGCTGCAAATAGTTCAGGTTCCACGACTTTCTGTATATGTCACCTTTGGCTAGTTACATAACCATCATTCCATTCTTATTTCTTGTAATTAAAATGAAGATAATAAATGCACCTATTCTTAGGTGTTTTGTGAGGATAAAAATGAAACTGTATATAAATATAAGTGCTTACATATATATAGTGTTAGCATACTGCCAAGAAACAGTAAGTGGTCAATAAAAATTATTTATAGCTATTATTATTACATTGACTTATTCCATGAACAATTAACTCTATCTTTAAGACATTTATTCTAGAATCTAAAAATTAGTCATTAGCACTCAATCACCAATTGGAAGTAAGAGAATAAGCATCAAATCTACAAATATTACAGATACTTTATAAAATCCCATAATATGTTTACTCTAAATCATAAGAATGTTGCCATAGACAAAAGGTTGCAAATATTAATTTTCTGGAAAAATTGAAATACAAAGTTTCTAATCTGCCAATTAATTTTTTTTTTTTGAGACAGAGTCTCATTATGTTGCCCTTGGTAGAGTGCTGTGGCATCACAGCTCACAGCAACCTCTAACTCTTGGGCTTAAGTGATTCTCTTGCCTCAGCCTCCCAAGCAGCTGGACTACCCAGCGCCCACCACAATGCCTGGCTATTTTTTCATTTCGGTGGTCATTGTTGTTTAGCAGGCCCGGGCCAGGTTCGAACCCGCTGGTACCATAACCGCTGTGCTACGGTGCCAAGCCTGCCAATTAATTTTTTAAAAGTTCCTCTAATATTAGTCAACTTAATCATTTTGAGGAGTTTTAAATAATACTTAGTTATTTCAAAAGGAAAATAATGGAAGAAAACTTTAGATTTTAGCAAACCCAAAACATTTTTTTCTTTTATATATTTTCAAGTCATTAATAGATTATGTTGGTATTAAAGAATAGGCCACATGTCCAGAATATCTAGATTTAAATCCCAGAATTTATAGGACTAGATTGGAATTCTGGATGAGGTAATTAATGGTAGCTTCAGTTTTTCATTGATAAAATGGGGTTAGTAATGTGTCTGTCTGTACCTGGCGGTAAAGTGGAAGTATAAGCAGGTATTGTGAAAGTACTTTACGTAGCACTGGTAAATGCTTTAACATTTGTTATTATTGGTTTTCTTGAAAAGCTATGTGTCTTAGCATTTATATTGTTAAATCTCATTCTGGTGATGGTTATTGAGTATGCGCTACTGTTACTGTTTCACAGAAGATGTGATCTGATAAATATCAACTTTTGTGTAAATATGATTTCTAAACTCTAATTACAGCATTCTTCTATCATTGCACTTTTAGTATCTTTTCAGGACTTCTGTGAAACAGAAACTTTCATATTTGAGGTAGCTTTATATTTAAAAATACATGTATGTATAAAATTCAGTAAATGTTTATCGAACACCCACTAGGTATAAGGCACTACGCCAATAGTGAAAAGGGAAATCTATGTAATCACATAGACCATGGCCTTAAGAAGTTCACATGCTCTGTTTACACATCAAAGATAAGTAAAATGTAAATTCATTTGATGTTAGATTTCAATAAGCAATAACTACAAAAACACATTATTTCCTTATGAAGATTCTCAAAATCCTGGAAACAACTTTAGGCTAAAAATATCCTTTTTAACACAAATATTATTTTGATTAATTCCCCACTTGCTATTATCTACTGTACTTCCTTGATTTGTACTTCCTTTCCCATTTTCTTTCTGTATTTTCAACTCTGCAATGCTGGGGGCTGCCTTCCTCAAGAATAGAACATCCTCCGGTGACTGCAGAGCTTAACAAACCAGAAGCAGGCGAATCTGTGCAACACTCTTACCCTATTAAACCATCTCTCTCTTTCTCAGTTTTCTTTATAACAAAGTTTATTGAATGAACAAGTTTTCACTCTTCTGCAGTTAGCTATCTCTATCACTGTATTACAACTTTTCTTGCTAAGGTCCCTGAGGACCTCTGAAATGACTAAACCAAGTGCTTTAGATACTTCTCAGACACTCTTCATTCACACTCCCCCGAAGTATTTCAGGCACTATTTGAATCTCTCTTACGTTCATTCTCTCGTCATGTTCAGTCTTATCACCTAAGACACGGACTGCTTCTTATGCTCTTGACTTTTGAATTCTACCTGCCAAACTGTTCATTCATATTTTTGTGCACAGTATTTAGCAGTTCATATCTCTCATAGAAATGTTTAATGTAATGGATTTATGAACAATTAAGGGGATGGAATCCTTAGGCTTTGAGTAACATGCTGAGTATGGAGGAAATGGGAAAGAATCACTGATAGCTTGTACAAATAAACTGGAACATCATCACTTCTAAAAGCAGATGTAGTGATAAGATTTCTTTGAGATAGGTTACGTTTGCATATATTTTAATCATCATTAAGTATCTTGTTAGCTGATACTTAGAAACATAAGTGTATGTGTAAAACTTCATTTTAAAAGTGGTAATTTTTCACAGCTCCTGTGGCTGTCTAAAAAAGAAAAAGTGGGAATCTTTTCAGAACTGTTTTTAGAATGTATTTAGCATATTTTTCTTTTTCTTTCTCAAAAAGTTGACATCAATACACAATTACACATTAATTCTTTCCTATATTCTTTCAAATTATTTAAGTGAAAACATCTAGATCTGTTTCCAAGAAGTAGTTCTTTAATAAAATTTAAACATATCAAAAATTACGTCTGACACAACTCTTCCCTCAGCCTTTCATTGTGAGCAGCAGTGTTCTAGAGTCAACGCATTCTGCTTAACAGGGGATACTTGTAACTGGCATTTTCACTCCGAACGCTTCCCATTATTCTGACAGAGACCTCCTTAGGCCTGGATTGCAGTCTGAGGCTCTTTCTACCCATTCTTCCTTCCTTATTTCTGTCATAGGTTACAGAATTGAATTAGGATGCTGAATTTCCAAGCCCTTTCCCTTTTAGCCTTCCCAAGTACTTCCCTCATTAAATATCTAGTAAGTCCAGTTACATCATAGGATCTACTTCAGGGAGGACTCAATAACACAACTGTATTATGAAGTCATTAGATTTAGGACTTTTGCCTATTATTACTTAATTTTATATTCATGCTTTCAGTGGGTGTTATAATAACAATATAGATATTTGTTATTTTGAGAAATTACGTATGTAGGAATTATAGGGAATGTCTGTGTATTATATGCCATGTCTCTAGGGTTTCTCAAATTTGTCACAGCTAAAAACTTTTGACTAGGTAATTATTTGCTTTTGAGGGCTGTCATATGCATTGTATGAAGTTTAGCAGCACCTTGGTCCTGTCACCCACTAGATGCCAGTAGCATAGCCCTGGAATCTCCAGACATTGCCAAATAGGAAAAATTATCCCTGATTAAGAAGCATTGGCCATATTAATTGTTTATGTTTCTGGTAGCATTGTTTGTATCTACGTATAATATTATCTGTCTCTAGTTCTATGTTAACAACCTTATGCCTAAGGAATTTGCAATCTACTGCAGAGCCTACGTAAGGCATTTAATAAACATCAAAGAGGCATCAAGGAGCATCAAAGATGTTCCAGAACATCCAGGAATTACAATCTCTGGTAAAATCAATTATACCTTCCCTTTTAGAGAAGATATGTCCATTACAGTTGAAATAGAAAGGTTTTTAGGAGAGAGCACTTGGACAGATTCTGAACAATAATGAGAATTTGCTGAAATAGAACTTCCAGGCAAGAATAATTACATGATATAAATCATAAAATCAGAAATAAAGGTAGATTGAGAAAAGCCCTCTTCAAGAAGACCATCTTGACAGAAGCAAAAGGAGCATTCACACTGGAGGTGAGAGGGTAGTAAATGAGTAATTTCTTCAGTTGTAATGTTCTCTGCAGCTTAACAGTGTGTATTTTCTCTACTTTCCTCTATCAATTACTAAAGCCTGTGTGTGGGTCGTAATGGCACTCAAGAAAGTCAACCTTTTTATTGCAGTGTAGACTGTTAAACCCACGATCTTTGTATCACTATAACATCCTCTTACCTGAAGTCCAGTTCTCCTGATTTTATCATTGTAATCTCTTTACTCGCATTCTCTTTTTTCAGAGATTTCATTCTCATACTGTATTTCTTCACATATGGTTTGCTTGATTTGATGTGTAATAATAGATGATTTAAAGTCTTTGCCTAATCAATCTGATATGTGGGTTTCCCCTAGGGATAGTTTCTGCTGATGACCTTTTTCCTTACTTAGGCCTAATGTTTCAGTTTCTTTGTGTATCTCCTAATTAGTTTGCTACAAACTCGATATTTAATATAATACAGCAACTGTAGAAATGAGCTTTCTCTCCTTCTATGGGGTGTCTGTTGTGTGTTGTGTTGCTGGTGTCTCTGTTTCTATGTGTCTGTTCTGTCCATTCATCAACTCATTCTGTAAAGCTGCAGTCCCAGCCCCTCAGGCTGCAGACTGATACCTGTGAGTGGCCTGGCAGGCTCCTCCCACCCAGCATCACCACCTCAGCTTTGCCTCCTGTCCCACCCCTCCCCTACCCTCTCATCCGCGTAAAAATCGTCTCCCATGAAACCCGTCCCTGGTGCCAAAATGGTTACCTTTGGTTGGCGGCCTTTTAGGAAGTGGGCCGTACAGCAGATGGGGGTGAGGGGAGTGCAGCTTCATCTATACCTGATCACTCCCCATCACTCCTGTCATTTCACATCTCCTCCCCTGGAAAAGTTATCTTCCATGAAACACATCATTCCCTGGTGACAAAATGTTGGAGACTGCTGCTATAAAGTCTGAAACTAATTCTTTCAAAACAACTCACGTCGTCCCTTTATTCTTGATGTTGGTATTTTATGTTTCTCTCTCTCCCCATTCCATTGTTTGTATTTGCAGTTTATCAAGTGTATTAATCTTTTCAAACGAGGAACTTTCTTGAGTGCTTCTCACGTGTGTAATCTCAGGTCTTAGGGTAATACAGCCAGGCTGCAAATGGGACCCACGTTAACAGTGGTGATAGAAACAGCTGTAGCAGAAATATAGAGGCAGCAGCCGTGGCCTTGAGAAAGAGAAGGGACTCCAGATGCGGCAGACTTGGCACCCACAGTGGGAGGCCACCTTCCTGCCATTCCCCGAGTCTATTCCTACAGCAAAGGTTAACTCTCTGGCCTTCATGCTGGGACCGGCAGACAGGCAGTAAACTTTGTTAATTTAAGTATTACAAAATGATAGTGTGCAAGGAGGTGTTACAATAATGCTTATTGAGGAGCTTTATAAATATTAGTTGTAAAATCATCACATTCAGCGGTTTTCATATGAGCTGCTGAGGAACCAATTGTTGAGAAAGACAATTTTAAAATTAATTTTGCCTGTTATTTTAAGGTCAGTGATATGTTACCTAGATGGACATTTGAATCATAAAGCCACATCTGGTTTTTGAGATGTGGTTCAACAATTATAGGAAACTTCATAGGAAACATTAAAATGCTATTGTATAAATTTATACTTAAACTCAAATTCATACAAAACGAATACATCTGAAGGGCTAAATATTTTTATTAATTTTTATGTTGAATCATCATCTCTAACGGTAGAATTTATGTTTTAAAAAATCAGAATTTATCCTAGTTTCAGACTCTATGAAATAATCTTAACTCAAGTAACACATCAGCAGATTCTTCTCAGAATCAAAAATTATCAAAAATGTTTTTGCATAAAATATCTTGTATTATCCAGGAGGGACAGATGTCGCTTTTAGTTTTAATAAAGAGTAATGAAGTATTAAGGTACAAATTGTAGAAATATGAGTAAAAAAAGATGATAAATAATGTATCATATTAACAAACTATTATTTATTTTTATACACTTATAACTTTAAAGTTTTTTGTAATTTTTTAGCTTATATCATTATTCACATTATTCCTATATTTTTCCCCTTGTTACATTTTATAAGAAAATTTTTTTAATAGGCAAAATTTATATTTCAGTATTTTTAACAGCACTTCTTGCTTTTTGAAAAAGGGTCAGTGCGTTTTCATTTTACACTGGATACTGCAAATTATGTGTCTGTTCCTGATTCTAAGGGTATACACAGTTTGAAGGTTCATAGATTTAATAATTTTTGTACACTATTTATAAGTCCCTTGATGATTTCCCATGTTCCATGTTTGTTCTGAAGTTAAAGATTAAATTAAAGAAATTTGGGATGGGAATATATTCTTCTATTCTTATTTTCTTAACTATTCAACTATTTGTATACTAACAATTTAAATGAGAAATATTTTTAAAACTGTTTCTGACATCTGCCCTGAGAAGGGGTTTTAGGAAGAAATTACCTTTCTTTATTGGGGGAGAGTTTCATCTTCAGGCACTTATTAGTCAGATTCATGATCATTGATGATTAGTCAGCTTCATTATCTAGAACAAACATCATCCTAAGCTTTGCCTAAAGGGAAACTTGTCCGTCCTTCACTATTCAGATTAGAACAATTCACCAAGTCCTATCAATTTTATCTTCTAAACAATTTTCCACATAACTCACCTCCATTCTTACTGCTCTATTCAGGTCCTCCTTGTTTTCTCCTGGTATTGCATCCTACCTGGCTTCTCTGGACTGTTCTTTAAAAATATAAATCATATTGTATAATTCCTCTGTTTAGAATTCCTGTAGGCTTTAGGTTCAAGTACAAATTCCTTAACGTGGCACAGGCCCTTTCTCTTCCTCACTGCTCTCTTGCTCCTCCTTAATCTGCAACTTCCATACACACTCCATCATGGAGAAATTGCTTGCCTTGCCTTGGAAGTCGCCTGCTGCGTTATATCATTGTGCTTTGTGATATACGTTTCTCCTGCCAAGAATTTCTACTTGTTCATTGTCCTTTTGCTTAAAGCACCTCTGAAGACTCAAAGTGAATGTTATTTTCGTTGTAGTAACTATCACTGCTTTCCAGGGGAAATTAAGCTTTCCTGGTGTTGTGTCCTACAGACGCCCCTTTTCCATCTCTACAGCAGCACATGTGCGGGACTGTCTGGTGCTGATTTATCTGCAGTCCGTCTACCCGTACTAGATAATCATTGCCTTCCTCTTTCCTACATGCATCCCCTGTACCCAGCACAAAGCTTGGCACGTGCTAGACATAAAAGTTATGAAATGAAAGAGTAAAGGAATAAAGTGCGAGAAGCCAAATTGATAAAACTAAATTACATTCCAGTAATGAGTATATTAGTGCTGATTTAACAATTTAATTGTATTTCTTTATGTTTTGTATTCCTAAATTTACTTTAGTTTTAATTTAAACTTGCTGAAGGGAGAGGTATTCCAGTAGCACATTTTTTGTATTTATGCCTAAGGCTACCTCACAGGGTACTTTTGAAGGAAGCAAAATTAATAAAAATAATTACAAGCAATGTTAAAGATACATAACCCTATAAAATACTTGACAAGTGTAATGTGATTTGCTTTTTACAAGTAATCATGTCTCCTAACAGTATTTTAGATTCTCCCTTTTAAGTATACCTCTTTTCATTAAAATATAAAAACTAGTTATTTCCAAAAGGTGGAAATACACTACCTTTCTATTATGAAAAGCTAAAGAGGCAAGTGATTTATATAGCCATCAAAATAACTTTTATTCCAAATTACTTTGTTACTAAATATGCTCATATGTGAGTTAATGATATTCACTCCAGGATAGCAGACACCGTTAGCATGAAATAGTGGTTCTATAATCAGTATTTTCATATTTCGAAAAAAAAAAAAAAAACAGAAGAATATAGAAACCTTTCCTGAAGACTATTTCAAATAATCTATTAGTTACTCTTCTCCCCTACAGTTTGATGGGTGGATGGATTTAATGATTCACTTCAAAATAATGGAATATGGAAAGGAGAAATAATAACTTTAAAAGGGAGAATCCTGGCAAACACTCCCTTAACCAAATGATCAATGTTTCCATCGCTAGTGGTGTCGTGTTGATATAATATGCCCCTTATACCTTTTGTTGAGAAGAACACTCCCCCACCGAGGTACTTGTTCATAAAACCAATAACCATAGGCTAATCATGAGCAAAACATTAGATAAAACCAAACTGAGGGACATTCTACCAAATATGGGACCAATACTGCTCAAGACTTGTCAAGGTCATCATAAACAAGGAAAGTCTGAGGAACTTCACAGTTTATGGAGTATCCTAAGGAGATTTGACACTAATTGCAATGGGAGAATCCTGGCACAGAAAAAGATGCTATTTGAAAAACTGAGGAAATCCAAGTAAGATCCAGAATTAAGTTAATAATGCTGTTCCAGTGTCATTTTTTTAGTTTTGCCAGATGTACTATGCCAATGTAACAGTTTTTTTGCAACTTTTCTGTAATTATTCCAAAATAAATGTTTAAATACAAACTTCAAAGGGAAATACAACTGAAAGCTCTAAGTGAATATAGTTTTAAGTTACTTTTAAGTTACTTTATAGACTCAGTATCATAAAATTGATATAAACACATATAAACCAACTTATTTTAATTGAAAAGAAATAAAGTATATCCATTACTTAATCTTAATAAATAAGAGCAAGGCTTGCTCTTGAGGTTTATTGCTGCCTGCTTTGGTACATAAGTCAGTAGGCTTCTCAAAAGAAATGTAGAGTTAATTTGAATCCAACAGGTCAGTAACATGAAAGTCAAAAAAGCGATCTCTTTCTGTATTATCATTAAGAATACAGTTATTGTATTAAATACATTTATCTGTAGGCATTCAACATGCTATGAAAAATTATGAAAGTTGTGTAGATTATTTTAGAGTTAAAAATCAGAGAATCTCTAGAAGAAAATAGTCTAAGAACCACTCAAGGGCTATATAACATCAGATCATCATCAGCCTAGTTTGTCTCTGGGCACTGGTCTACATTTCACAAGTGGTAGTATGGGGAAGAATGTGGTAGGTGCCATCAATAGTTAGCAGTATGCCCAGAGTTCATTTAATGTTGGAATATTCTGCTATGATTCATCTTTTTTATTTAAAAGTTTTAAAAAGCTAAGCCCTTTGTAATTTTTGGTGAATAGCTGGACTATCACATAGAAGAGGTAAGGAGTATTTTTTTTGAACAATTTTTATGTGTGATGCAGAGACAGATGGTTGTTGAGCATAGCACTAAATTATGTGTACCTGTATTTACTAACAGAACTCTGAATATTTTGTTGGAGTTAATGAGTGTGTTTTCTCATCACTTTCCACTTAGTCTCCATGTCACCAGGGGTGATAATTTGCCTCTAACATGAAATGATAATGTTTCTAAGAAAAACTGTATTCTGGCTCCATGCCTGTAGCTCAGTGAGGAGGATGCTGGCCACATACACCAAGGCTGGAGCGTTTTAGCCCGGCCTGGGCCTGCTAAACAACACTGACAACTGCACCCGAAAAATAGTCAGGTGTTGTTGTGGGCGCCTGTAGTCCCAGCTACTTGGGAGTCTGAGTCAAGAGAATCACTTAAGCCCAAGAGTTTGAGATTCCTGTGAGCTGTGACACCACAGCACTCTACCAAGAATGACATAGTGAGACTCTGTCTCAAAAAACAAAACAAACTAAAAACAATATTCTTAGGAAAATCCATCAGTTATTAAAAAGAATGCTTAAGAATGTAATCCCTGGAAAGAAAATCTGAAACCAGAATGCATAATCCTAGACTACAAAGGACAGTAGATTATTTGCTCCTAATTATTTGATATTCTTAAAGAAACATTGCTCTCCACTGGCCTCATCCTAAAATTGATGAGATACCAAAAAAATATGCAGAGTGTAAATTTGATCTCTCAAGCCTAGATGAATATACCCAGTGGATGATACATTTATTTCCAATTGCTATAAATTTCAGGTCTCAGAGATAAGGAACCACAGTATTGGTAAACTGGGTTTGGTGTTACAGTCTAAGGACCTCAACTATTTATTATTGAGCTGCCTTGTAAAGATAACAAAAAGTCAATAATGCCATGCTAAGTATCTCATCTATTAGGTCCATAAAATATTTGTATGCTTTCATAAATGTTAATGAAAGAGAATAGGCAAACAAATGCCACTGACAATAAATTAGAGTGTAGAAAGAAGATACTAGGTGGCATAGCATTTTAAATTACAAAATTCTCAATATTTGCCCACTGAATGAGCCTTGAGGCAGTAGCAAATTTCTTCCTTAGGAGACAGGAGCTGGGACTCTAACACCTGCAGAGGTATAGAACTAACCTTGATGGTAATATCATTGAATAATTATATTAGAAAGTAGCAGTTTGTATTGTATGCCTTCATGAATAGAACCCTAATGCCACAAACGAAAGCCATTAATTAAGTATGAATTACTATATTTTAAAGCACTGGCTATGGAAAGGAAAATGCCACCTTTCAATGAATGGTTTCCTCTGTCTGATCTGACCTCCTCCCGTTTGGAGACGTGAAGGTAATAAATCACCAAGTGCAGCAGCAGCAGGGATCCTTATTAACAGCAGCCTCCCAGACTCCTGGCAGTCACTGCAAGTGCAAGTGACAAGCACCAAGGTTTTCCCTCTTAGCTGAAAGGACGTGAATTTTCCATGTGAATTTCTTAGAAATTGATACTGAATTGCTAGTCATGCATCTGAGCACTTTATGGATTAGACCGTGTAAAGTTCTTAGAACATGCTATCTATCACACCATCAGGCTGTTACCATATGATTCAGATGGAGAATTTTATATTATATATATATTCTTAAAGCAACAAAATAATCACTATTCAATTTATTTCCTTTGAAATGTAAAGAAAATTGAGGCAATTGGCGAAGGATTTAATTTTCCCCCCACTAATTTAATTACTTGAAAGAGGAAATAAATGTTTTCATGACAAAACAAAAACCGGGTTTAGTGATTTTCTTCTTTCTCACCTTAGTTGTTACAATCAAGGACGGTTGAATATGATTATGGGTTTATTTTCCCCATTTATATTTGTTCTTATACTGCCTCTGGGTCTGATAGCTTCCAGGGATTACAACCAGATGATAAACAAGAAATAGTAAGGTTCAGTTTTTATTTTATAACACTTTAGAATTCCTAACATTAAAAGTTAAAGACTTGCTTATGGAAATAAAAGATGTGTGAATTTAGAAACCTAGGTTTAAGTCCTAGAGTTAAGCCTTATGAAACCTTGGACAGATCAGTTATCCTTGAGGATAGGCACCCTCATCTATAAAATAGAAATGACCATGCCAGAATTATCTAACATGAGGGTATTTTTTATGATAACCATATAAAACAATGAACACATATGAGCTTTGGAAATAGTAAATTGATACACAAATTTAAGGTAGTTTTACAAATACTATTGCCTAGGAAAGGGCAAAATTGTTGACACAATTAGTTTGAAGATAATATGAGAACTTCATTGACTATATTTTTTGTTTCTGTCATCAATATGGCTATTCAAAAATTAATTTATGTATCTTACTTTACACATCCCTTTTCCCTTCCTAAAGATTTTAACTATATAATTTAAAGTATTTATTATCTCAAATTTGTTTTAAGTAATGTTCACAGGTTATCAATTTAATGATAACAATATTTAATTTCCTTTTATTGGACATTTCATCTATTCTAATGTAACAATAGAGAACTTGACTGAAAAATCACTCACGAGCTTATTTCTAATATTCATTTTTTTCAGTGTGTATATAGCATGTATATTTTTGCAAAATTAGTCATAAAGTACATTTTAGTATTTTACTAGTGAAGGAAAGGACTGTGTATGGCTTGAATGTTCTTAGGTGAAGAAGGATCTGTTTTCCTTTTAGAGCTCATAAGCAGAGAAGTAACTTTTTCTGCCAGAGCTTATTTAAAATGTTCTGAACTGAGTCCTGACCACAAAGCAAAGTACTCCAATAGGAATGAAATAAAACATTTCCTACCTTCAGGCAGAAAGGCTATGATATGTTTAAATATGTAGCAGAGTGCCTAGAACATAAAGGAATGATAGGCCTGTTATTTTGGTGTAACGACTAATAGTGCTCCCTTATACGTTCCCTGTTTGGACAATGAATTATATGATCACTTCCTTATTAGGTACTTATCAAAATATTAACATTCTCTTCAGTGTCCCAGTTGAATAATAATGTATATGGTCACCATTTAATAAACATAAATCCCTTTTCTTCTACACGGTCTTTTTAATATAAATGGTTGTATGGCAAAACTAAAGTTACTTTTTATTAATTCAGCAAATATTTATCTAATGTTTGCCATTTTCCAGATACTGACATGGTAGGAAGCAAGACAAGGAAATTTCCTCTCCTTATGGAGTTTGCAATCTCAGAGAAAAGCAAACCCTAATGGTAGGAAATCAGTGTACGCATAATATACTTTCAGGTACTGACGAATATAACGTAAGCCAAAGATAAAATGCTGTGGGGGAAGGTGAGTACACTGAGATAGTGAAGGCATCACTACAAAAGGTAACATTTAGGAAAAGACTAGAAGACCTGATGGAGACATACTAAGATTTAAATATCTTATGTCATGATATTTCTAGGATTAAGAACACCTAAGTGTCCAGCTGCTGAGCTGGAAAAATAGCTCAGCATGTTTGATGAACAGCAGAAACATCAGCACAGCTGGAGAAAAATAAGCAAGAAAGAAATATTGTTTGAATGTTGTCTAGTGTCAAGGTAAAAAATTTGAATTGTATTTGAAATAAAATGGGTAGTTATTAGAGAGTGACACCAATCTTAGTGTAGCTTCTACAATGATCTCTTCAAGTGCTATGTGGATAGAAGGCTCCAGGAAGGTGTATCACATTCCTCTCTGTTACCTCTTCAGACACTGTTAGCTGCTTCTGTCTCTAGGGCCAGTGACCACTCACTTCATCCCGCCATCGTAGCTTGCAAATTGATATCTATTAATTTTGTTTATCTTTTCAAAGAATGAACTTTTTGTTTTGTTGACCTTCTATATTATTTTCTTGTTCTTAATTTCATATAGTTCTGCTCTGACCTTAGTTATTCGTTTTCTTCACCTAGATTTGAGTTTGGTCCACTCTTACTTTTGTAGTTCATTGAGATGTGTCTTTAGATTACTAATTTGGGATCTTTCTGGCTTTTTGATATAGGCTTTTAAGGCTGTGAATTTTCCCCTTAGGACTGCTTTAACTGAATCCCATAGATTTTGACAACTTGTGTCCTCCAGTTGAAGGAATCTTTTGATTTCCATCTTAATTTATTATTGATCCAATTATCATTCAGCATCAGGTTGTTTAATTTCTATGACTGCATAGAATTGAGTATTTCACTCAGAGTTGATTTCTAATTTTATTCCACCATGACCTTAGAAGATACATGGTATAATTTCTATCTTTTGAGTTTGGTGAGCTGTGTTTTGTGGCCTAAAATAAGATTGGTCTTGGAGAATATTTCATGTGCTGATGAGAAGAATGTATGTTCAGTAGTTGAGGGGTAAAATGTTCTATAAATGTCTGTTAGGCCCTTTTGTTCTAGAGTCCCATTTAAGACTTTATTTATTTTCTGATTGGATGATTGGTGGAATCAACCCAAATGCCCATAAATTCATGAGTGCCCATTAAAATGTGGTATATGTATACCATGGAAGAAGGATGACTTAATACCTTTTGTGACAATTTGGATGGAACTGGAGGCCATTATCATAAGTGAAATATCTAAATAATGGGAAAGCAAATACCACATGTACTCACTATAAAAGTGGAACTAATTGAGCACAAAAGGGAAATAAAACTTAATGGAAATAAAGCAGATGGCAGGACCATGAAAGGGATGGGTGAAAATCTACCTAATGGGTACAATTAAAACTATCTGGTGAAGGGCAGTGCCTGTGGCTCAAAGGAGTAGGGCGCCAGCCCCATATGCCGGAGGTGGAGGGTTCAAACACAGTACTGGGCAAAAATTGCAAAAAAAAAAAAAAGAAAGAAAGAAAAGAAAAGCAAAAGCAAAACAAAAAATCTTTCTGGTGAAGTAGTACAAACTTATAACCCTGACTCCAGCATTACAAAAGTAATCCATGTAATAAAAAACTTTGCACTCCCATAATACTTTTAATTTTTAAAAAAGATTTTTAAAATAAAGATATATCATTTATAGATTTAAAAAATGTATCATCAAACTTTTAGGGTTATGTATTTTTCATGAATATATTAAAAACTTAACATGTATAAATACATTAATATAACACTGAAAATAATAAGCATGCCAATTATTATTCTAAAATAAACACTTAGCTCTTGTTTTCCCATGAATAAAAATTGTCATTATCCTCTCAGCAATGAATGCTAACAATTTTAGCATTATATTAGTTGGTTCTCAACCTTCCTAATGCCCCAACCTTTTAATACAGTTTCTGTGGGTCATGGCACACAGGTTGAGGACCACTGTAGTAGAACTTTAATTTTTATTTCTTACATATCTAGGGGATACAAAAAGTATTTTTGAGGCTCTAAATCATAAAATCTGGGCTTGAGAGAATATTTTAGATTGGATATTCTTATCTTAAATGCTTGGATCAGAAGGATTTCAGATTTCTTTAGATATTAGAATGTCTACATGTACATATGAGGTATTTTGGAAATGGTGCCCAAGTTTAAACATGAAATTCATTTGTGTTTCATATGCATCTTGTATACATAGCCCCAAGGAAATTGTATACAATGTTTTAAATAATTTTATGCATGGAAAAAAAGATTGTGTTATTCAAAGATATTGTATAATATCAGTGCTCACAAATTTTTAAGTTTTAGAGCATTTCAGATTTTGAATTTTTGGATTAGAGATATTCAAACATTAATTATACACATTGTCCCCTCTCCTCTTTAATATGTGAATAAAAAGTTATGTTAGTATTACACTATGGACACGTCCATAATTTACCAATTTATTCTTAAATGTTGTGATTATTGGAAGAAAAGCAAAATATGCTCAGAATTATTTGATGACACTCCAATGGAGGACTAAGAATTGTAGCTGGAACTATATGGCATTACCTACTGGAGGATGGAAGTTGTCAGTTAGGGAGTCTGAACACATGAGATGACATTTGAAGAAGGAGAGGATTCTTAACAGGGAAATGTAACTCATAAAGGTGAGAAAGTCCAGTAAGTATAGCCTACAGTAAAGATAATATAATTGTGTTTGGTCCTCCAAAAATAAAAGTCACGGACAAGAACTTCTCTGAAAGGACACTATAAAATCAAGCAAAAAATGCATTGTTGAAAAAAAACCCAGGAGTTTATTCAATTCTTTTTCCCTTTTTCTGAAAGTTCTTATTTTTCAAGAAACGTAAGGCACTGTGTTATGGCCTAAAGGGGGATGAAAATTTTATTAAGTTAAAATCCCTATCTGTGGGGAAAGTTTCCTTCTCTAGGAAGTTTACATTCTAGAAAAGGAAATAATGTGGATGTAAATGCTAGAAAGATCATTATCAATGTTCTAGGAGAGAAATCAAAATGTTACAGGTGTTCAAAAGAGAGACCATGTCATATGGAAAAGTGGCAAAGAAGAATTAATTCATGGAATTGCTAATTGTATTGGACAGTTACAAATTATTCTGATAACAGAAGGTGGATATTTTGAAGAAAAGATATGAAAAAAATTTAACCCATTATACATGAGACATAAGTTCTCATTTTCTGTAAGGTGAGGCATGTAAAGTCTATAGTAGAAGATAGGAAAATAAATAGTTTGAATTGAGATAAGATAATGGATATATTTAATTTTATACTAGTAATTTGCATTTGACTTTTTAGGTAATAGAGATCTAGACAATTTCTGTTCAGATGATTATAGATTGACGATTAGCTGTAACTAACCTATGCATGGTGTATGAATGATTTGGACAAGGCAAAATTTTAATTTAAAGGCCAACAAAAGAGGGAAATAAGCAGAGAATCTTTTAACTAGAGAAATAAAAAGGAAAATAAAGATATTTTCTCCAAACATTTTACAATTGAAATTGCTTGGATGTTGGAGGTAATTAGATATACATCTAATCAATAGGAAGGGTCAAAGAGATAACTCAAGGGAGTTTCCAAGGAAGAGATCCCAGAAGGACGTTAAAGGAAATGGCTAAGAATAGAGCCCTAAGAAATTTGCCTTTAACTCCCCAACAATAAAAAAAAAGTTGAAGAGGAAGAGCATTTGTGAAAGGAAATATAGGCAATTTATAGTGTCACTATCAGCATAGCAATTTTTTCATTATATAAACTGAAAAATATCTTTTAATATCAAAACCAGACTACTTGAGATTTTGTGACCTTCCTTTCTACCTTACCTAGAACTATCTATTCTTATCTTTCTCTGTGTTACCAAATTCTTACACTTGCTTAGTTAAGACCCTGACTTTCCACCTTCTGTTTAGAAACTGCTTGTTGTCTACTGAAGGATGCACTTTCCTCCACAATCACATTTATCATTACATCAGCAAGATCAATGTCATTACGATTCTTCTGTACCTCCAAACATCTAAATGAAAGTGGTACAGAATTAGATAAAGTTATCAGAAGCTCTTAAACTTCCATTATCTTTGAGCCCATATATCATATTACGCTTTTTTTTTTTTTTTTTTTGAGACAGAGTCTCATCAGCTTACAGCAACCTGCAACTCTTGGGCTTAAGCAATTCTCTTGCCTCAGCCTCCCAAGTAGCTGGGACTACAGGTGCCCACCACAACAGCCCACTATTTTTTGGTTGTGGTTGTCATTGTTGTTTGGCAGGCCCGGGCTGGATTTGAACCCGCCAGCTCTGGTGTATGTGGGGCTGGCACCCTAGCCGCTGAGCTACAGGTTCCAAGTTGATATATCCTATTATTCTGCACACATCTTATGCCTAAGTATATTCTGGATTTTGATTCATTAATGTAATTTAAAAATCTCCAATATCCACATAAAGATATATTGACTATTTTATATAAATCAAGATGTAATTTCTGACATTTGGAGCTGTCAAATGAAATTTCAAAAATAAGGGTAAGAATGGGGCTAATATTGGCATAAGAATGAACTGGAATAACTCAAACCTTTAGTGCATGGACATATGAGTCATTCAGTTGCTTCTATAGACAACAGTCTGGTAGGAAACACTAATTTAATAATTGGCTCTTTAATTAGAGGACGGGACCTAGCAAAGGAAAGAAATTGTATTCTTGTTGATAACTTGAGTTGGAATCAGCTTGGTGGTTACTAAACAATCAAAATGTCATGCAAGATTGTAAATATATTCTCATACTAGTGTGTTTAGTTATAGTTCTTGGTAACATTAACTAAATTATTTTGATATTTGTTTTCAGGATCTATGTTTGCTAAAAGTTCATGGCTGTATGTGGTCCTTTGATATGCTGCTAAATATGTCCAGGATCTTCCCAATGTATGTGTTTCATTGAGATTACATTCTTTGAAATGATTTGTGAATGAATCTGTGTAAGGAATATAGGTTTCAAACTTTGAAATGATTCATGTAAGGAAATAGGCTTTTAGCCACAGTCCGTACAGCCTTACCCTCTTTTGATAATCTTGCAAGGGTCAGCACCACAGCCTCTTACGTGTACCTTCAAAGCCATAAGGATAATTAACTCCAGATCCAAGGTTAAGAAATGTTCTATAGACAGATTGGAAAGCATTTTTACTGTTGCTGTTGTTATTGTTATTGTTGTTATTATGGTGGTGGTGGTTTTGTGAATTATTGAAAGGTTTTCACTGCATGTGTAAATGTTTTATTTTGTGTCTTATACATAGACTGTATACTATAGGCAAAGTGAAAGTATCTTTCACTTTAAAATATTCTGGAAATATTTGAAAGATGAAAGGACACTGATGTACAAGCTCAGAAGAGTAATCCCTTTAGGGTTAAACTCATGAATAAGAATTAATTTCATGTTTAACATGGTTTCACTCTCTTTTCACTGTGTACTCCAGTCTGCTGCATGGCTGGCTGCACTTGGTTTTCATAATTTTATTTTACATTTCTGAATTGTAGTTCACTTATTTACATTTTAAGATTAGGCACTTTCATACTTGAAGTGATACACGGTAAATTTTTCAAACTCTCCCTCTAAGGGGATGACCAAAGGATGTTACGAGGCTCTTCTAGTAAAATAAAAATACATGTTCCTTTTTCAAAACTGTAAGTGTGTGCCCATGTGTCTGGTGCCCAATAAACAACATGGTCTCTTTTCTTGCAGCTAAAATCATATATCTACAGTGAGGATTTTTTTCAGAGAAACATTTTTAAAATTCTTGAGTATGAATGACATTGTTCTTGATATATATATAATTGTATGAATACACATTTATTAGTTTGGTTAAAATGGTTGGATCACATAGCAATGTGTCATAAACATTAATGTACTATGGATTCTAACACTAAAATAAGCTGGGTTTAGGGTGCTATAACTTGTGATAATGACTAGGTTGATCAAGTGTATAGTGATTTTCAGTAACATTTTTAAAGGAGAGGGATGGGATGCTATGTCTCGTAATTCTTTTATCAACAAGATTACTGTGTCACATGAGCACAAATTAGATTTCTTTGCAAAAGTGGTGTGAGATTTAGTATATAGCTTGATTTCTTCAGTCATTTCTCATGCATTACATTTCTTTTTTATTAGGTACATCAATTGCTATCTGTCTCATTGCTTGTATTATTTATTTAGATCAGGCAATTGGAACTTACTGTAACTCCACAAATTATGTAAAATAGGTGACAAGATGAAACAGTAAACAAGATCTTGAGATATTGGAAATAAGACCACTTTTTGAACTCAAGCGCTTGACTTCAACAATCTACCATAAACATGTAACTTCTGTTAATAACTCTAATGACTTATGGAAGTAGTACTTTTAATTGTATGAGTTATAAATAAACACACACATTATATATACTTGAAAGACCTTTCCCAAGTTAATAATACTTTATTAAAAAGCATCTATTCTTTGTCAAAAACATGGTAGGTACTCTTGGGAATGCCCAGTAATCAGAGAAGTTATCAGCCCTCAAGGAAATTCAAACCTCATTTGAAGAGACAAAGTTTATTATTATGAAAGAAAAGATAATAATTAAATATTTAAACACATTAATGTATATAATAGAGCCACCATGCAATGGGACAGGGCATAGCACAAAGTAATAGGAATTTAATGTCAAATTATTGTCATAGTGAATGAATAATTATAGGATTTCAGAAAAAGAGGTATTGTGTGTTCAGTGTATTGGAAAGGAACAAAATTAAATATGAACTGTCTTGAAGAAAATAAACTACTTATTTAGATATTCAGAGAAGCCAAGAAGAGCATTTTTAAGGATGAAATAGTGAAAGCAAATTGCCAAGTGTGATACTGTGTATGGTATACCTTGGGAAAGCTAGAGAGGCTGTATTAACTAGAATAAAGTGTCGCAAGAGACAGAAAAATATGAATGAAGAGGTCAATCACTTTGTGGAGAGGAAATGGGCGAGCCACAAGATAAATGACTGAGGGGCTATCAGTGCATTGAGAGAAAAGAAAAGAAAATGTAAAGGGGATATTCAACAAGGGATTTTGCTCAAAAAATGGGTATGCCAGAAGACTGTCGGAGATGAGCATAATATTGACTCAAAGATAAAGGGGACGGAACATGAGTTATGAATGCCGTTCAGTGTACAGGTGGGTTAATATTTACTTAGCTATTAAGTTGGGTGATGAGGATAAGTTGCAGATGAAAATATCCCATATTTAGTTCATATTTTGAACTAGACATAAGGAAAAAGGACTAAAAGCATAATGATGGTCAAACAGTAACTTTAGAATTTTGTAGCATAATAAAATATATTGTAATGCATTTTGTCAAACAATACTTAAACTGTGTTTTAAAGTATTAATTTAATGAGAAAAATATATAAATCAAAAAGAGGAAAAAATAAGATTAAGGAGTTCAGAGTACATCCATATACCCTAGCTCCTCTTATTTGTTTTTATCTCATTCACTTTACATAAGATAAACACAAAAATAGAAATTAAAAGAACATTTTTTAACTTTGATAATTTATCATGAATATAAATATTATTCATTAAGATCTCTCAAAGTACGTTTCATTCTTTTTTGTTGTTATTGTTGCAGTTTTTTTGGTGGGAGCTGGGTTTGAACCCACCACCTCCAGTATATGGGGCCAGCGCCCTACTCCTTAAGCCACAGGCACCACCCCATTTCATTCCTTTTTAATTTTAATTATGGTCAAACATTTTCTGTTTCTGAGTTGGTTAAATTTGAAATTTGGCACAATCCTTAGGTGCACAATGATTCTGCAGCAAAACAGATTTATCCAATGGACAAAGCTTATTATTGTCCATGCTTTGGTAAATTCTGATGATCAGTTCAGATTCACTCAACAATTGTAGAAAGTGTGCTGATGTTGCTGGTGTTAAAAATTTCAAAATTTTGTTAGCTTGTTACAGCTCTGGTTTTTCTTTTTGTTTTTGTTTTTGAGACAGAGTCTCATTATGTGCCCCAGGTAGAGTGCCATGGTGTCCTAGCTCACAGCAACCTCAAACTCTTGGAGAGTTCCTCTAGCCTCAACCTCCTGGAAGTACAGTGCTCACCACAATGCCTGGCTAATTTTTCTATTTTTAGTAGAGACAGGGTCTTGCTCTTGCTCAGGCTGGTCTGCAACTCCTGAGCTCGGGTGACCCCCTAGAGGGCTAGGATGGCAGGTGTGAGCAAACTCATAAAGGCCAGTCAGTTTAGAAGACTTTTCTTCCCTGTGCTTTCGGTAAGTGGGTCTAAAACCTACTGAAATTCTTTATTTCAAACATTTTTAAACAAGCGAGCAGATATTTCCAAATGTAAGTATACATGGTATCCATGGGGATTTCATTTGCTTAAAATATATTACAGTGAAAAGAAAGATTAGTTTATAATTTTTCCAAACCATCTACTAAATAACACTCTACTAGAGGGCAGTGAATTTGGATTTCTTTCCTTATAAGAGAAAACTATTAAATCTTTAATGAATCTTTTTTAGTACTTTGCATGAGAAAAAAACCAGCAAAAAACTTCCTGTAGTATAAATGAAGCTTGTAGTCACTGTCCATATCATTAAAGAGTATGTTAAGAATTTATTATAGATTGTATTTGTTTTGTTTTTAAGTATTTTAAAGTCGCCAATAGCACTTGGTGCCCTTCTGGCTTCAGCTTCCCTCCCATGTTTCATTATCCAGGAAGGATATGCTGAAAGGATTTCCCTTGTGGTGCTGTATCGTGGTAATGTGACACTAAAATCCACTTCATCATTGGTTACACTAACAGATGATGGTCCTTACCACAAAATATCACTTTTATTAAATGTCATATACCATTCAAAGCATATCTTCTTTTTTGCATCTTTTTACTAGCTCCAACTGTATTTTCCATAAGCTTAAAGAGGATAGGAACTTTTGTTTTTGCATCCACAGTGAGCACTCTTCCAAAATTACATAATTTGATGTACTTACTTTTCTCCTCTTCAGCAACGTTCTCTGTGTGACTTTCCCCTCAAAAAAGTTTACTGGCAAAGGAATTCATTTTGTCACCAAAGTGTTTTCTTAGGTATTACTTCAATCATTTTCTTGACCAGGTCAGAAGAGATCTGTTTCCCTAATGGTATGATTTCATTTCATTATGTTATTATTTCATTTTTAAGGTAGAAATCACAAACAATACTTTAAAATATTATTTAAATTAGTAATTTTTTGTGAAGTAATGGTTTGTCATGAGTTTTGACATTACTGGAAATGTGGCAGAAGTTTGTCTTTATTAATAAAATCTTCAATTTTTATTTTTTATTTTATTTTATTTTTTTTCATTGCTGGCGAGCTTGCATTTTAATCTCACTTCTCTTCTTTTTTTTTTTTTTAATTATTTTTTATTGAGTCATAACTGTGTACAATGATTCAAGCTTGGAGTACAGTGTGCGGGCTTCCCATACAATCGGAGATATTTTTATCCACCTGATTAATGTAACATTCATGATATTTTCT
>CAUYRH010124168.1:0-19341 GCA_963574655.1 Perodicticus potto | reverse complement strand
GAAAGAAAGAAAGAAAGAAAGAAGGAAGGAAGGAAGGAAGGAAGGAAGGAAGGAAGGAAGGAAGGAAGGAAAGAAAGAAAGAAAGAAAGAAAGAAAGAAAGAAAGAAAGAAAGAAAGAAAGAAAGAAAGAAAGAAAGAAAGAAAAAGAAAGAAAGAAAGAAAGAAGAACTTAAAGAAATGAAAGAGTTGCTTAGGGGTTCTCAAAATGCAGCAAAAAAATGTCAGCAACACGTCAAACAAAGGAGACACAAATAATCTCAGAGCTTGAACACAATTCTCTCAGGATAACCCAATCATTTAAAGAGGCAGAGAAGATAACAAGGGCAGAGTAATCACTTTGGGAGATAGGAGATATGGGACTATGCAACATGAACAAACATATAAATTATAGCCATCCCTAAGGGAAAAGAAGAAAGTGCTAAATTCATAGAAAATCTATTTGGAGGAATTTTCATGGAAAACTTCCCCAGAAATACAAGAGATTCAGACATCCAGATACAAGATAGTCATCAAACTTTGGAAAGAGTCATAAAAAATAGGACATCTTCAAGACACATAGTCAACCTGGCCAAAGTCAGGATGAAAGAGAAAATTCTACAGGCAGCTAGATGTGAACAACTGACCATTAGGAAAACAGTAGATTTCTTAGTGGAAACTTTACAAGCCAGAAGGGAGTGGGACCCCAGGATCTTCAACCTCCTTAAACAGAATAAATGCCAGGCTAGAATTCTGTATCCTACAAAACTAAGTTTCATTTTTGATGCGTAAATTAAGTCCTTTACAGATAATCAAATGCTGAGAGAATTTCCCAAGTCCAGATCTCCCCTGCAAGAAGTACTCAGTCCTTCACTACACATGAATCAGGACAACAGATGCCCCCAGTGTAAAATCACTCAAAAGATAAAGGTCAGAGCCCAGTCACTACAATGGTCCAAGATGTAAGACAAACCAATAAAGTTCTACTCAACAGGAAGAACAGAAATTCACCCACTTATTAATCTTTTCAATAAACCTAAATGGACTGAACTCACCACCCAAGAGATATGGCTGGCTGAATGGGAAAAAATACAAGCCAGGTATCTGCTATCTCCAGAAAACACATCTAATCCACAAGGATTCATTCATATTCAAGATGAAAGGATATATATATATATATTCCACACAAATGGAAACCAAAAGATAATTGGTTTAGCAGTTCTCATATCAAATAACATAGACTTTAAATCAACAAAAGTAAAGAAAGACAAAGATGATCCTTACATAATGGTAAAGCAAACAATTCAACAAGAAGGCATAATAACTCTAATACATATTTATGTACCTAACATAGGTGCACCCAGATTCATAAAGCAAATCCTACTTGATCTAAACAAAACGATAAAGAAAAGCACTTAATAACCAGGGACTTCAATATCCCTCTGACAGAATGGGACAGTCCCTCCTTACAGAAAATAAACAAAGAAACAATGGACTTAAAACAGAAATATAGAATAAATGGGCCTAACAGACATTTACAGAGCATCCTATCCCAAAAACTGCTGAATATATGTTCTCATCAGCTCAGGGAACATCCTCTAAGATTGATCACATTCTAAGCCACAAAACATGTATCAATAAATTCTTAAAAACAGAAATTATATCATGTATCTTCTCAGACCACAGTGGAATAAAACTAGAAATCAACTCCAACAGAAGACTTATCTCTGCAATTAATGAGTCTAAACAACCTACTGATGAATGATAGTTGGGTAAAGAAGGAAATTAAGATGGAAATCAAGAGATTTTTTTGAAATAAATGATAAAGGGAACGCAAGTTATTAAAATCTGTGGGATATAGCTAAAGAAGCTCTAATAGAACCAGAACCATGTGAGCTTTATCCAAGAAATGCAAAGACAATTCAACATACCCATACACAAATCTATAAATGTAATTCACCCGATAAATAGAAGTAAACAAAGGCCATATGATCCTCTCAATAGATGCAGGAAAAGCATTTGACAAAATTCAGCACCCTTTTATGATAAGAACACTTAACAAAATAGGCATAGATGGGGCATGCCTCAAAAATTATAAAAGCCATATACAAAAAACCCATAGCCAACATCATACTGAACAGGGAAAACTTGAAAGCATTCTTTCTTAAAACTGGAGCTAGACAAAGTTGCCCACTTCTATTCAATGTAGTGCAGGAAGTCCTACCCAGAGCAATTAGACAAGAGAAGGAAATCAAGGATATCCAAATGAGGAAAGAAGTCAAAGTATCACTCTTGGCTGATGAGATGATCTTATATCTAGAAAATCACAAAGATTCTGACCAGAGATTCCTGGAATTGAAAAATAAATTCAGCAAACTCTCAGGTTACAAAATCAATGCACATGAATCGGTAGCATTCATAAACATCAACAACAGTCAAGCTGACAGCCAAATCAAAGACTCAATACCTTTCACAATAGCAACAACAAAAACATAAAATACCTAGGAATAAATTTAACTAGAAAATTGAAAGACCTCTACAGGAAGAACTGGAAATAGTGAAGAAGGAAATAGCAGAGGACATAAACAGATGAAAAAGCATCATGTTCATGAATTAGCAGAATCATCACTGAAATATCTATACTACCCAAAGTGATCTAAAGATCACTAAAATATCAATATTTTGATAAAATATTAAAATATCAATTAAAATATCAATATCAACCCATTAAAATATCAAGATGAAGAAGGAAATCACCAAATTTTTGGAACAAAATGATAATGAAGACACTAATTATCAGAACCTCTAGGATACTGCAAAGGCATTCCTAAGAGGGAAATGTATAGCACTACAAGCCTTTCTCAAGAGAACTAAAAGAGAGGAAGTTAACAACTTAATGGAAAATCTCAAGCAACTGGAAAAGGAAGAACATTCCAATCTCAAACCCAGCAGAAGAAAGGAAATAACCAAAATTAGAGCAGAATGAAATGAAATTGAAAACAAAAGAATTATACAACAGATCAATAAATCAAAAAGTTGGGTTTTTTTGAAAGGTCAATGAAATAGATAAACCTTTGGCTAACCTAACCAGGAAAAAAGAGTAAAATCTCTAATTTCATCAATCAGAAATGATAAAGACAAAATAACAACAGACTCCTCAGATTCAAAAAATCCTAAATGAATATTACAAGAAACTTTATTCTCAGAAATTTGAAAATCTGAAGGAAATCGACCAACACTTGGAAGCACACCACCTTCCAATAGTTAGCCAGAATGAAGTGGAAATGTTGAATACGCCTATCTCAAGTTCTGAAATAGCATCAACTATACAAAATCTCCCTTAAAAAAAAGCCCAAGACCAGATGGTTTCACATCAGAATTCTACCAAACCATTAAAGAGGAACTAGTACCTATATTACTAAACCTCTTCCAAAATACAGAAAAACAAGGAATACTACCCAACACATTCTATGAAGCAAACATCACCTTGATTTCCAAACCAGGAAAAGACCCAACAAGAAAAGAAAATTATAGACCAATAGCACTAATGAATATTGATGCAAAAATATTCAACAAGATCCTCACAAACAGAATCCAGCAACACATCAAAAAAATTATACACCATGACCAAGTGGGTTTTATCCCAGGGTCTCAAGGCAGGTTCAATATACATAAATCTATAAATATACTTCAGCACATCAACAAATTAAAAAACAAAGATCATATGATTCTCTCAATCTATGCAGAATAAGCTTTTAATAATATCCAGCATCCCTTCATGATCAGAACACTTAAGAAAATTGGTATAGAAGGGACATTTTTTAAACCAATAGAAGCCATCTACAGCAAACTCACAGCCAATATCGTATTGAATGGAGTTAAATTGAAATCATTTCCACTCAGAGCAGGAACTAGCCAAGGTTGCCTATTGTCTCCACTGCTCTTTAACATTGTAATGGTAGTTTTAGCCTTTGCAATTAGGGAAGAAAAGGCGATCAAGGATATCCACATAGGGTCAGAAGAGATCAAACTTTCACTCTTCGCAGATGATATGATTGTACACCTGGAAAACACCAGGGATTCTACTACAAAACTCTTAGAAGTGATCAAGGAATACAGCAGTGTCTCAAGTTACAAAATCAATGCTCATATATCTGTAGCTTTTATATATACCAACAATAGTCAAGCTGAAAAAACAGTCAAAGACTATTCCATTCACAGTAGTACCAAAGAAGATGAAATATTTGGGAATTTACCTAACAAAGGACATGAAAGATCTCTATAAAGAGAACTATGTAACTCTAAGAAAATAAATAGCTGAAGATGTTAACAAATGGAAAAACATATCATGCTCATGGTTGGGAAGAATCAACATTGTACCCAAAGTAATATACAATTTTAATGCAATCCCTATTAAAGCTCCACTGTCATACTTTAAAGATCTCAAAAAAAATAATACTTCGTTTTATATGGAATCAGAAAAAACCTCGAATAGCAAAGACATTACTCAAACATAAAAATCAAGCAGGGGGAATTATGTTGCCAGACCTCAGATTATACTATAAATCAACAGTGATCAAAACAGCATGGTACTGGCACAAAAACAGAGAGGTAGATGTTTGGAACAGAATAGAGAACCAAGAGATGAATCTAGCTACTTACCATCATTTGATCTTTGACAAGCCAATTAAAAACATTCAGTAGGGAAAAGATTCCCTATTTAACACATGGTGCTGGGTGAATTGGCTGGCAGCCTGTAGAAGACTGAAACTGGACCCACACCTTTCACCATTAACTAAGATAGACTCTCACTGGATTAAAGATTTAAACTTAAGACATGAAACTATAAAAGTACTAGAAGAAAGTGCAGGGAAAAAGAATTCTCTAAGAAATTGTCCTGGGTGAATATTTTATGAGGAGGACCACCCGGGCAATTGAAGCAGCATCAAAAGTACACTACTGGGACCTGATCAAACTAAAAAGCTTCTGCACAGCCAAGAACACAGTAAGTAAAGCAAGCAGACAGCCCTCATAATAGGAGAAGATATTTGCAGGTTATGTCTCGGACAAAGGTTTAATAACCAGAAATGACAGAGAACTCAAAGGTGTTAGCAAGTAAAGAACAAGTGATCCCATCTCCGGGTGCACAAGGGACTTAATGAGAAACTTCTCTGAAGAAGACAAGTGCTCAGCTTACAGACACATGAAAAAATGCTCATTATCCTGAATCATCAGAGAAATGCAAATCAAAACTATCTTTTTCCCCTTTTTAAATTAATTTTCTTTTATGGCCTTCTGAGAGAAGCTCAGCTTTTCTGATATGAAAATATAACTAAAGTGATTTGGGCCTGAACAAGATGTTTTTAAATGCAAGTACTAAATGAAGTCTAATTTAAATAAAAATGTAGGGGGATCATGGTGTACGGCACACGTCTTAGGAGCAGGATACAATTATAAGAGGGACTTTACCTAACAAATGCAATCAGTGTAACCTAATTCTTTGTACCCTCAATGAATCCCAAGTAATAAATAAATAAATAAACATGATGGGTCAGCCAGGGGTAGAATTTACAGGAATTACGTGAAGTTATTTTAACATTCAGGCTGATATAATTGTTTCTGAAAGATTCCCTTTCGAAGGCCAAGTGTGGATCATGCTTTATATGGAGTAGTGGTCTTTAGGCATGTGTACTTCTTTTTAGGCCAAATTATTTCTGCCCCCCCTCAAGTTACTCTGCACCTCAGGTGATAAAGTGGAAAAGAAGATGGGCTCTAATTCTAGTAACAAGCTCCTCATGCTTGAGATAGCAAATCCTTCCTTACTTCGCAAATTGTTGGCTATCTCTTGTTCTCTCCCTATTTGACGTATCAGCTATCCTCTTCATTAATAGAGATATTCAACTTTTCCTACTTCAATGTTACATCCTCATTGTCATCAAGTCATGCCGTTTCTAGCTTTGAAATCGCCCTTAAATCTGATCCCTCGTTATCCTTTCCATCGCTGCCATTTTAGGTTGGTGTTTAAACAGACCTTCTCTGAGCTATTTTAACAGGTTTTAAATGGCCTCCAACTCCATTTTTCCTCAATTGAATTAATTCCCCACACTACGCAGTAGTCACATTTCCCTGCAATGGTTTCCCTCAACTGTCCCTTAATGTTGGTCTTACACACACACTCTCTCTCTGTCTCCTCTCTCTCACACACACTCCTTTCTCAGAATACTTTATTATTTGATATTTCTTGAGTAGGTCATCAGATTGCCTGTCTCCATACTTTTCGAGTATTGTTCATGTGTTAAAAACACCCTCCCTTCTACCCAACCTGCTTGACAAATAGTTTTTTAACCATTGTTTAAAATTTACAAGATATTGAACATATTTATTTTTCTTCTGAAAATTTTAAAAGAATTAGTTGTATCTTCTGAGTTTTTAGAAGATTTTATTCACAGGTCTTAATTGTAACCTTATTGTTAGTTTGTCATGCCTTCCTACTTCTCTGAAGAAATGGACTGAATTGCTTTTTTTTTTGGTCAGAGTATTACAGGGGTACAAATGGTATTTTTACATGAATTGATTTTATTTTGTATCATTTGAGTCAAAGTTATAAGTGTGCCTACCACCTAGATAGTGTGCATTGAAGCCATTAGGTGTGAATTTACCCTTCTCTTTCTCACTGCTCGAACCAGCTTGATTTCTATTTAATTTTACTACCAAATGTGCACATGAGTGATCAGTTAGCTCCAGTTTATAGTAAGTATACGTGGTGTATGCTTTTCCAGTTTTGCAATACATCACTTAAAAGAATCATCTCCATTTCCATCCAGGTTGTTACAAAAGGTATTTAGTTCTCCATTCTTTTTAATGGCTTAGTAGTACTCCATGGTGTACATATACTGAATTTTATTAATCCACTCATGTATTGGCGGGCACGTGGGTTGTTGCCACATCTTTGTAATTATAATTGTGCTGTGATAAACATTTGTATATACCTGTCTTTTTGAAGAAATGACTTATTTTTCCTTTGGGTGAATACTCAATAGTGAGACTACTGGATCAAATGATAGGTCTACCATTTTGAACTAAAAGAACTTTTGAACCTAAAGAACTTTTAGTTCTTTAAGGTTTCTCCCTACTACTATACATAGAAGTTGTATTAACTTGCAGTTCTACCAACAGTGTTCCTTCCTCTCCATGTCCATGCCAACATCTATTTATTGTTTTAGGACTGTTTGTTTAATAAAAGCCAGTTTCACTGGAGTCAGGTTATAGGTCATTTTGGTTTGATTTCATTCCCCTGATGAACAGTGAACAGTGTTCACTGTTGAACAGTGTTTCATGTGTTTATTGGCCATTAGTCTATCTTCTTTTGAAAAGCCCCTGTTCATGTGTTTGACCCCTTTTTTGTAGAGTAGTTTGAATTTTGTTGCTGATAGGCATACACAAAATATACCTAAAAATTATAAAAGTCAAATATGACAAACCCAAGGCCAATTTCATAACAAGTGAGTAATAGTCGAAAGCATCCCACATATATTTGGAACTGGAAAATGTTCCCCCCTGTCACCACTTCTATTCAAGATAGTGCTGGAAGTCCTAGCTAGAGTTCTCAGACAAGAGAAGGAAATCAAGGATGCCCAATGGCAAACTATCACACTTTGCTAATGATAGTATCTTAAATCTAGAAAACTCCAAAGGTTCTGTGAAGAGACTCCTGAAATTGATGAATAAATACCACAGAGTGTCAGGTTGCAAAATCAATGTACACAAATCAATAGTATCCTTATACACAAACAAAAGTCAAGGTGAGAATCAAAGACTCAATACCTTTCACAATAGCAACAAAATAAAATACCTGGTAATATATTTAACCTAAGAAGTATAAGACCTCTACTGGAAAATCTATGTGTTCCCGAGGAAGGAAATCACAGAGGACATAAACTAACAGGGATATATATAATGGTCATGGATCAGTAGAATAAGCATTCTTTAAATATCTATGCTACCCAAAGTGATCTACAGATTCGATGCAATCCCCATTAAAGTGCAAAAGTCATTTTTCACAGATCTAGGAAAAAATAGTGCTTTGCTTTGTATGGAACCAGAAAAGAGCCGGAATAGCCAAAGCAAGTTTAAGCAAAAAAGGACAATTTGAGAGGCATCACTTTACCAGACTCCAGGCTATCCTACAAGGCTCTATTAACCAAAATAGCATAGTACTAGTGCAAGAACTTATAGAGTAATAGATCAGAAGAGAAAACTCAGATACAAAACCATCATCATATTATCAGCTGATATTTGACAAAACAGTCCCTATTTGATAAATGGTGCTAGAAGAATTCAATAGCCATATATATGGAAGATTGATACAGTATCCACATCTCTTACCACTTACAAAAATAAATTCACAATGAATAAAATACTTAAACCTAAGGAATGAAACTATAAGAATTCTAGAAGAAAATGTTGAAAAAACTTACAGACATCAGCCTATGAAAAGAATTAATAAAAAAAGAAGACCCCAAAGGCAATCATAGCAACAACAAAAATTAACAAATTATACCTGATTAAGTTATAAAGCTTCAGCACAGCCAAGGAAACAATCAGTAGAGTTAATAGACAACCTATGGAATAGGAGAAAATATTTCCATGCTATCCATCTGATGAAAGGCTGACAATCAGAGTCTCTGGACTGAGTTTTAATTGTATGGATAGCTACCTTTTAACATCAATCATCACCAACATATTTGAACTACAGAATAATTCAATAGTTTTCAAACTTGTCTTTGTATTAGAATAACCTTTGTAACATCGATATATATGGAGAGAGACAGTCTAGGACTCCAGCTGCAACTTTTGAAAAGCAACAATTTTAAATTGGAGTCAAATAATTGTACTTCTACTGAGCTCCTTATGAAACCAATAATGTCCCAGTAAGTACTTCTGGGATATATTTTATCAGGATTCCCCTATATAAGAGCAGTTAAAAATGGAATTTTGACGAGATGGATGTTAGAGGATTTTCTCTGCCATACATTGTAGCTTGAAATTCATTATTGCTCTGTGACCCTCCTACAGCTAACCTGGCAATGGCTGGGGTTTCCATGAGCTTTGTGAGTTAGGCTGCAGGACTCCAGAAACCACTAAGAATTGTAATAACATCTACCGAATACATGTGTGAGGCATGGTTCCAAGCACTCCTAACACATTTAGTACTCACAGTCACTGAATGAGTTATTAACCTTATTTCATAGTTGAAAAAAAGAGAGACTTAGAAAAGTTAAATAACCCATCCAGAGTCAAATAACTTGAAGGCAGATCGAGCCCGAGTTAGAACACTGGCAGCTCACACTGACAGCTTGTGTTCCTACCCTGCTTCTCATTAAAAACCAGCTATAGAACCATTTGATACAAGGGGGTTAGGGAAGAGATGAATTCTTATATGATCTCTGAAACAAGAACAAACCTAAAACCAACTTCCATGTTAAATAATTTAAATGTATTGCCTAATCGCCACTATAAAATACACAAAGTATATTTGGTGCACTTTTCTTCAGTCAATATTATCCAACATTTTCATGGACCTTAGGCAAACGCTGTTCAAAAGGTATCATGGCATGAAATAATATGGAAAATAGTATTAACAATACTTTAAGAGTGCTATTTCCAGATAGGACTTTTATACCAAACACATTCACTTTCATACACGCACATAAGTGGTTTTAGTGATTTCTTATAATAACTCTAAATTAAATATTCTTATCTTTATGTTAGAGAGAATGTGACTTGCTCAGATTAACATAGGTAGGTGTAAAGCAGGAACTCAAACCGAGGTCTAGAAACTACTAAATGCATTGCTTTTGTTTTGTTTATTCTTCTCTCTCCCAATTTTGACGCCTGTGTCATTTATGGTCTCTCTCCCTGTCTCTCTCTCAAGTCTGAAACCTCAAGTAGTGGCCACGTACAGTAGTCTCTGCTACCAGACGCAGGGAAGGGGGCAAATAAAAAAAAGCAGGAAGAGAATTCAACTGCATAATGAACGTGCCCCCGTGTGTGTTTGTGTATATTGTATAACTGATATCTATCGTTTCACTATGAATTACACGGCACTGTGACATTTCACTCCTCATTCGATTTGTTTAAGGGTTTTGACCTCTTATTCCATAAATGAACTTCCTAGGATTGAGATATGCTGAGGACCTTTGTCCAAGTCAATTATCTATTAACTCACCCATTGAAACATGATGATGTTCCTGAAACATGACGATGTATTGTAAATTAATAACTGCTTTCTACTGTATTGCCTTCCCTCACCCCTAGCATTTAGACCTTCTTCATGGGACACAAATAGCAATTGTGTGTGGATTTTCTGATGTTCTTCTCCTTTAAAAGTGGTATGGCAGCATTGAAAATTGTTTGACTACACTGAATTAGAATAACCAATGATCTCAAGTTCTTCTGTGAGTTTAGGATTCTCATTGGCTGTGTGGATGCTTGTATGTTTGCACATGTAGACACTGAGGGTTCCAGGTACTGTCCGGGACTGCTTAATATATTGCTGGAGTTGCAAATATCTACTTGTTTGTTAAGAAAATACCACTATAGCCAGGCGTGGTGGCTCATGCCTGTAATCCTAGCCCCCGGGGGGCCAAGGTGGGTGGATAGCTTGAGTTCACGAGTCCAAATGAGCCTGAGCAAGAGTAAGACGCCTTCTCTACTAAAAACTGAAAAAACAAAGCAAAAAGATCACTTGAGCATAAGAGATTAAGGTTTCTGTGAGCTATGATGCCATGGCACTCTACCAAGGGCAACAAAGTGAGACTTTGTCTCCAAAAGAGAGAGAGAGAGAGAAAATACCACTATGCCTCAATGTCCTGAGGGTGAGTATTAAAATGCCTGACTTTACAACATTATGATGTATTATCTTCATTTAATGCAAGATGCAATTGGAGATTGAATTAGCTTAGTAATGTCCCTTCAATAATACTGATTGCCAATAATTTTCATAGTAGCACTTCTTTCAGAACCATCTCCTGCATGCTTTCTGGCAGAGCAGACTATCAGATGCAAAAGAATATTATTTGATATGCTTCCTTTTTTAGAAAATTTCTGGAAACTGAAAGTTTAATATCTCTATTGAGATTGAAAATCATTTCCTGATTCGATCTCATGCGAGGGGGCATGGGCACTCTGATTTTTAAGCCATTCAGCACATAAACAAATATTTTGATACAAAGGAGCATTCTCTCTTGCTTACTAAAAATAACAAATATATTTTAAATTGTGGATGCTTAGAGTGATTTCTGATGCATGATTATTTCCTTTAGCACTTCAAAAAGTTGTAAAAAGATAGTTTATCTTTTTTGTTTTGCTGAAAATAGCATATATGTCGTCCGTCAAAAGGAAGAATCAGACTACAGGTACATTTGTTTTTAGACTATGGTTTCCAGTAAGACCTGGAAGCTTTGAGAAGTACTTCCAAATTTTTATTTCAGTTATAAAACCGAGCTTAAATTCTAAGAAAATGATTCTTTCATAAATAATTAGTTCACATCTTGAGAGATGAAGTAATAATTAAAATTTTTTAGGATGTGATTCATATCCACAAACCTCTGTGGTTTTTTCCAGGCTTAAACTCTCAGGGAACAAGTCTTGGCGCTTGCAGGAAGCAGACCGGTTGCCTCTGCTTCTGGGCTGACATTTCTGCAGGCCATGTGTGCGCTCCTGCCCAGCACCTCCTCCTCTGCAGCCCGTGGGATATTTCCTGTTCTTTCTCTGTTGCCAGGCACCCACCAGCTCAGATAGGAGGCAACAGAGGCTTGGCTTTGTGCTGTCAGACCAATCTCATCTTTGTTTCCTCTTCTTATTTTTATTCTCTGTAAGTCTCATTCTTTGATCTCTCTGTCTCTCTCTTTTTTTTTTTTCCTGTTTTGTTCCTTTTCCCACTCAAGACTCCCCAGCTAAGGGGATCTAACTGCTTCCCAACTCTCATTGTAGACATTTCCCCATTCAGTAGTCCATTCCCACATCAAGCTGGCATTTATTTCTCTTGATGCTCTTTCTTATTTCTTGAGTTTGTCTCTACATCTGGCGTTATTGAATTTGACTCTCTGGAAGTCTTAAAATTAGGCTTTCGGTGTGTTGAGCACTCTTTCTATGGGAAGTGTGATGTGAGTATTGTGTCATAAATTTCTTGAAGCAATTTATTTCCTCCTCCCTTGAAATATTCTTCCACTTTCCACAGCAACCAGATTGCTTTGCTACCATTTGATTATTTCTGGAAGAAGTACAATTCTTAAGTGCCTGAGATGATCTGCACACCAGAATGCCGTCTGGGCTCTGCTGGGGCCATGCTTGTTTGATTCCTTTTGTTTTGAAGCCAATTAAGTTTGGTTGTCTGCAGATTCTTTTTATTATTATTTTTTTTTTCTGGAAAACATAAATCTGATTAGTATAATCAGTAATCGGCAAAGGTAGAACAGTGTCAGGTCAGAAGCACTTATTCTGTGATGCTAAAAGAAAACCATATTAGTATTTTTCTTGCTGTTTCCTAAATAATAACTTCAAACTTTCTTTTGGCTCACAAGTGTAGGTGGTCTGTGGTTGGCTGTCATTGTTATACTTTTATAATAAGTCTTGATGGCTAGAAATGCTAGTCCCCTCACCTGTTCTCCTTCTTTTTTTAAAACTTAAACATTGAACTATAAAAAATTATAGTACCAACTTAATAAATTATAACAATCTTGGCTGTTCTTAACTGTATGTATTTCACAATAAATGTATCAAGTTCCATACGTATGTACAAATACACACTCTCACACATTGGGATTTTGATTAGAATTTTATTAACTCTATAAATCAATTGGAGAATTGTTATCTTTATGCTAATGAGCCTCACTGTCTATAAATATCATTTGTTATTTTTTGAGTGTCTTCCAATAGCATCGTACTATATTCCTAGCAGAAGTCTTGCACATCTTTTGTTAGATGTATTCCTGGGCATCTAATATGTTTTTTTGCCATTATAAATGATGTTTTAGTGTATTTTTACCTACTTATGGTATATGAAAAGATAATTTTTATATTAACATATTGCTTTTCATAAATCTACTAAACTCTCGTTAATTTTAATAATTTATCAATAGGCTTCACTTTCCTATAATGCAACAATTACCTCTGGTAATTCGTTGAAATCTTTTTTTGTCTGTCATTAATATAAATGCCCCAGCTTTCTTTTGATTTATATTCTCCATGTATATCTTCTTCCATCTCTTTATTTTCAAAGTTTTTCTTTTCAATGACACATAGCTGGATTTTTTAAATGTCCTTATGTAAATCTGTCTTTCTCCCAGAAAGTACAAGTGTATCTACTAGGTTGCTGTTACCAGTATGGCTGGTGTGATTTCTTGCACCTGATACTGTACTTCCTGTTTGTCCCACGTTTTAGTTTTTTCATTTCTCCTTTCTTATATCATTGGTACTGATTATAGATTTTTATTTCTCATTCTTATTTTAACTCTACTAGATTTGAAGTTATATACTAGGAATTACAAATCTTAAACATGCATATTTAGTGTGAAGTCTGAAATTTCTATCCTCATTCTTTTCAAACACAGTGTGAGAACTTTAGAACTCACATCCTTCTGAGTTAGATGTTGCTTATTTCAACCAACATGTAACTTGCCCTATCTTGTTTTTATTCTAATGTCATTAATTAGGTATCATTGATATTCAGTTGGTATGCTTTAAAACTTTTATGTATACATTCTCTTTTTTTCTCACTGTTCTTCGTCACATTTAAGACTTTTCTTTGAATATTATTTCCTTTTTTCCTGAAGTATATATCTTTTAAAATGTTCTTTAGTAAGTTTCTGCTTCTAGTAAAATACGTTTTTGAGTCTTTGAATAATGTCTTCATTTTGCCATTCTGAGGAATAATTTTTTGGTTTTTTTTACTAAATCATTAACATATAGATCATGTATACATTAATGATTTATGGGGTACAATGTGCTGATTTCATACAGAATTAGGAACACTTACATCACACTGGTTAATATATGCCTCATCTTGTTTACTTAATTATTGTGTTAAGACATTTATACTCTGTACTAATAGATCGTCATGTACCTTTGCATTATGCACCATGGGTGTGAATAATTTTAATGGATCTACAATTCTCGGTTGGCAGTCATTTTCAGTACACTGAAGGTATTATTCCACTCTCCCCAAGCTTTCATTGTTTCTGTTTATAAGTCAACTGCCAGCCATTTTTCATTTCTGCAACTTTTTCTTGGTTTCTTTTGAAATATTCCTGGTCATTTTTGCTAGTTTTCTTGTTCTTTCATCACATTTTTAATACTCTATATAATTATCTACTCATGTATAACAAATTACAGTAAAACTTACTGGCTTAAAATAAGTCATTTACTATTTCTTATGGTTTCTGTTAGGCAGGCATTCAGGAGAAGCTCAGCTAGGCAGTTCTCATTTGTGATCTCTCATGCAGTTCTGGCCACACATCAGCCTGGGCTGGATAATTGACTTTAAGGCAACTTACTCATGTAGCTAACAATAGGCAGGCTGTCCAGTTCAAGTATGGCCTTCAGCTGGCCTACATCTTGGGATCTGTATTATCTTACCAAATTTATTTATTGACTAGGAGGATTTGCTTTATATTCTTACCCTCTCATCTGTTCCTATTACACATAGACACACTTGTGTATATATACATTGTTTTAGATCTGGCATTTTTAGGTGTTTTAATGTCAGGTTTCTGAGGGTTTTTTCAGGCTTTATTGTCTTCCATAATGTCAGATACTGAAGAGCCAGGTGCAGTGGCTCATACCTGTAATCCTAGCACTTTGGGTGGGTGAGGTGAGTGGATTGCTTGAGCTTAGGAGTTCAAGACCAACCTGAGCAAGAGTGAGACCCCATCTCCAAAAATAGCCAGGTGTTATAGCAGTCTCCTATAGTCCCAGCTACTCAGAACACTGAGGCAAGAGAATCACTTAAGCCCAAGAGCTGGAGGTTTCAGTGACCAATGATGCCATGGCCCTCTACTGAGGACAACAAAGTGAGACTATCTCAAAAAAATAAATAAATAAATTCAAATTTGCTGACCCAACCCAGAGTTAGGAAAGTAGCAAATTAGAATTTCCTGTGATGGAGACTTGGTACATGTGCATTTTAATAAAAACCTCCTGAGAGGATCCTGATGCCTGCCACTGTTAAAAGATAGTTATTAAAATGAAGACATGGTCCAGAGCCAGTGGCAGCTCACCCAGAGAGCTAAATTTGGCCTATGCAGTAGGGGAGGAGAAAATTGCACTTTTCCCTTTTTAAACATTCCCTCTCATCCTCTTGCTGCTAAAGTTAGCTTTATGGTATTGAAGCACCTCGGTACCATGGCGTGTGTTTCAGGGCCTCTGGGGAAGGTCTGAAGGAAGCCTCTTCTCAGCCTGTAGGAAGACCATAGGACTTGGCCTGCTTTGTAGTGTGAGGTCCTCCAGCACTTGCTGGCGCCCACACCTCTGCCCATTGCATAGTCAGAGCCACCATGGTCCAGCCTACAGAACAAGAACCCACCTGCACTGTCCTCTTTTGCTATTGAAGGTATGAAGTGGTCTGTTCGTGCTGGCAGATACATCATAAAATCAGAGAAACCTAGCAAGGAGTATTCTGTAGAAGAGACAACTCTCAGAAGGCTGTGTCCCAGTAGTCTTGCATGACCTTGAGCTCTACCAAACTCTGTGATGGCAAAGGACTTCTGTTGACTGTAATCTTCACTAGCCTAGAAAAGACTTTACCATGGACCACATCCCTAGATCTATGCTTAGCAGACACTTAGAGTACACGAGGGATGTACCTTTGCCACAGAGAAGACCCCACTAAATTTCAGGCTTATATGTCATTTGCAGCATGACTACAGGAAAAGGACTTCACTCTCTCTGATCCCCAGTTTCCTTTTTTTTAAAAAAAAAAAATAGAGTGAAAATACTTACCTTCTGAGGTTATTGAAAGAGTTCAGTAAAGCAATGCATTTTAAATGTATCATATCTGCCCTTGCCTTGTGGTTCTTCAATACCCTAAGGGATAAAGGACTATTTTCATGCTCTCCCCCTGTTTATTAGCAAATGTGATACCCTGCATGCAAGTCAAGACTAGATATCTGTATCCACAGATTGAGTCCACTCTTCTTTTCTAGATGTCTCTAGATTTTGTTTCTAATAATAATAGTAAAAATTCACAGCTCATTGATTTCGTAAGTGTCAGGCACCAGGCTAGATACTTTACAGATATGAACCCCTGTCCTTACAACAAACTGCAAGTAGGTTTTACTAGCTCCACTGGACAAAGAGGCAAACCAAAGCTGAGAGGTTAAAGCAGCACTTCTCAACCTGTGGGTCATGACCCACAGGAACTGTATTAAAGGGCTGCGGCATTAGGAAGGTTGAGAACCACTGGCTTAACGGATATAGCAAGGTCACCCAGTTGGCTAGCAGCTAAGCTGGGACTTGAAACCAGGATTGTGCTGTTTTCCACGTATAGACAGCCTACCCTTCACCATGCACTTCTCTACTATGACTACTGGCCTTGAGGTCTTTCCTCAGCCTGGAAGGCCCTCCTTTGACCTCCTGTTTTGTCCCCTAAACTCTTATGTATCCTTTTAGACCCAACACAAATGCAACCTCCCTTCTGAGGCTTTCCTCTGCCCCCCTCAGTTGCAGACAATTATTCTTTTGCAACATTTTCAGGAGATTTTACTAAGCTTCCATTCCGATTTTTTTTTGCATACTTTATATTGTTTTTTGTGCCTTATGCATATAAATGTCTCTTGTAACAAATGTGAGGTTATATCTTGAATACATCTTCCTCATTTTTTTATTTAACAAGAACCATCCATTACAGATGGTTCACTAAATGTTTATTGAATTAAAGAATAAAAAGTACATTCAGAACGGTTGTGATTAGGTACATTCTTAGATGTGCTTGTCCTTAAATCTTTCATGATGCTATCTATACAAGTGACTACCATCTGTTAGTGGAAGAAAAAGTTGGCACACACATTTGCCCAAGTGCAGAGCATTGGGAGTAGCTACAAAATTGTGGCTTCGCAAGTGTACAAATAAAGGAACTTGTGTCTACCCAAGTTTTATGAGTTGCAGAAGCTTAAATTACTCCATCAGATCTCCTGTTCCCAGGCCAGATTGTTCTCTGTGGCCCCCTCTAGCTTCTTCATTTGCACCTGGCACATTATTCCACATCTCCAAAAGGTCAGTGGACAGCATGTTGAGTTCCATTAGCTCAGCGCTGCAGCTGTTCCCACGAACAAGCTCTTTAAAATGACTCATCACAAGGAACCTTACACTTAAGTGACTGGGTCACTGTCACTTACAGATTGCCTAAGTGCAATGGAATTTGAATCTCTCAGGAGCTAAAAGGTTGTGTTTCTAACAGGTTCTGCCATTTCCATGATGTCTTTCATTCAATGACACTTCAATGGAAACTTAATTGAAATGGAAAAGATCAAGCAGAAAGGCAGAAAGCATAAGGACTTTGTAAGATGTTTGGGATTGTTCCACACTTGATGAAGCGTAGATTTAGAATTCGCAAGCAAACCAAACATTTTCTGTTTCAGAAACTATTAAAACAGTAGTATGTCCAAAATCAGCCTGTCTCGAAGAAAAATTCACTGTACCACAAATGGAGGAGTGTTTGATTCAATTCAACACATACGGTAGGTCAGAATTCTTAGATCATATGGAAGACTCTTGGTGCAAATGAGATTGTTGGTTGTGCCTGGGTTTTCAGCAGCTATGAAATAATTTGTAGCTGTAGAATCCTGGATGGTTAGAACTCCAAGGGGACCTTTGGGATTATTTGGTGGAAATACATTATTTCATAAAATAGCACATTTTTGTTTTCTCAGAACAACCGGGCCTGGCTTCTTACTGGCCTAGTAGTTGCTCGAGCTGTCACAAAGCCATCAGAGAGGGAGAAACATACAGACCATGGCTGTGTGACAGGGAAGTATCTCTAAGTTGAGGCACTTCAGAGCCAAGGACTTTTCTCTGAGTTAGGACCCAATAACTCATGTCCCTCAAATCACTAATGCAATCTACAAGTTTAGTTATTTAAAGTATTCAGAGACACTCTCCAAGCTCAAGAATACAGAATCTGATTGTATTTTTTTGACTGCCTTTCCCAGTTGTCTAATCTAATAGCAATTTTTTAGCAGCTCACCACTGTTGAGTCCTTCTAAAGAAATCAGTTTAGTTTTCAGAGAAACAACTCTTTCCACTCTCCTAATGACTATATTTAAATAATATTAGAGTACTTATGTGTAACAACAATGAGAAAAAGCATAAACAGGTTTGGAAACAAACAGAACTCACTCTTGGTCAAAACACAGGCTGATTGGTAGAAAAGGGAATCTGTAGGCTCACTAGACTACCATCCTGGGGAGCTTTTGACGTGCCCTGCGTTGCCAGTTAATACAGAAACACTCCTGGTAAGACAGCACACATTGGTAGCAGCTCCTTGATCTATTGAAATCCATTTCTGCACTTTATGGGCCCAGGAAAGGTAGATGGATGACCTGGTGACATCTGAGGAACAGACTGATACTGACAGGCCTTCTGTCAAGCAAATGAATAATATTTACTGAGAGAGAATCCTTATCTGTGCATTGTCCATAGCAATATGTACCTGCTGCATCTGGGATTACTACAGTAAACAAATCTGTAGTCAATGAATTCATTGCACATAGGCCCCTGGAAAAGAGCAAGTAAAATATATAGTTGTTGGTGTATAACATTGAGATGTTTTGTGACGGACACAGCACCCTTTAGTGTAAGGAGAATGACACATAAGTCAAAAACCCCATATGCCAAATCCGGGCTGGGATGGTCTTGTGTGGTGAGAAACCGAGAAAGGCCATCAGGTGGGGACCCTTGCCTCTGATTCTCACGAATGCCGTCCTTTGTGTAATCTACATTGTTTAGTCCTCTGTATTGATTAAATGCAGTTCCATTAAAGCAGCCTCTGATGTATGCTCGTAATCCTGTTAGAAAAGAAGAAAATAATTGGTTTTCCCGTTTTTCAGAAGAGATTCTTATCAGTTCAGGTTTCTGAGAAAATTTCGAGAGAACCCAGGCCTCTAGCGGATGCTCCAGGAAATGAAATGGTCCCAGACACCCTAGGTTAGGACAAGGTCACTCGTAGGCGGATTTAGTCAGACTGAATGGAAAAACCAGGATCTAGGAGGGAACGACGCAGAGACAAAATGGGGATAGACCACCTCCGGCAGCAGGCCAGATGTGCTCCTGGCCAGATACGCCCCTGGTCAGGCTAATGTGGAGCACCTG
>CAUYRH010124167.1:0-11162 GCA_963574655.1 Perodicticus potto | reverse complement strand
TAGTCCCAGCTACGTGGGAGGCGGAGGCAAGAGACTCACTTGAGCCCAGGAATTGGAGGTTGCTGTGAGCTGTGATGTCACGGGACTCTATCCAGAGTGACAGCTTGAGGCTCTGTCTCAAAAAAAAAAAAAAAAAATAAGTAAAAAAAAAAATAAAGTTTAAAAGAACTTCACTTAGATGTTTCCCTTTTTCAGGGCAAAGCAACCCATCAGAATTTAGCTCACTCAAATCCTTTCTGAACTAAAATCTGAATAAATCTAGTGAGCAATTTAAGAAATTTCTTGTTCTTTTGCTAACACATCTCTTTATATTAAAAATAAAGTCTTTGTTTGTAAATTTAATTTTTTTAAGGCTAGTCAAACAACTCTGTAACTGGTTGTGATCAATTAATTGTAAACACTGCTACACTCAGACTGGCCATAAATTTAATTTTTAAAAAATGTTTATATATTCTGTTATATTCTGTTTAGTGCAAACAGAATTTGCACTCGGACTGGCCATAAATTTAATTTTTAAAAAAATGTTTTTTAGGTACATATATTATTCTGTTTAGTGCAAACAGAACTTGCACTCGGTCTGGCCATAAATTTAATTTTTAAAATATATTTTTTAGATACATATATTATTCTGTTTAGTGCAAACAGAATTTGCACTCAGACTGGCCATAAATTTAATTTTTTTTTTTTTGTGAGACAGAGCCTCAAGCTGTCACCCTGGATAGAGTGCCGTGGCATCACAGCTCACAGCAACCTCCAATTCCTAGGCTCAAGCGATTCTCTTGCCTCTGCCTCCCAAGTAGCTGGGACTACAGGCGCCCGCCACAACGCCCGGCCATTTTTTGGTTGCAGCCATTATTGTTGTTTGGCAGGCCCAGGCTGGATTCAAACCCGTCAGCTCAGGTGTACGTGGCTGGCGCCTTAGCCCATTGAGCCACAGGCACTGAGCCGTAAATTTAATTTTTCAAAAATGTTTTTTAGGCTTGGTGCCTGTGGCTCAAGTGACTAAAGCGTCAGCCAGCCCAGGCCCGCCAAACAACAATGACGGCTGCAACCAAAAAAAACAAAATAGCTGGGCATTGTGGCGGGGGCCTATAGTCCCAGCTACTTGGGAGGCAGAGGCAGGAGAATCACTTGAGCCCAGGAGTTGAAGGTTGCTGTGAGCTGTGATGCCATAGCACTCTACCCAGGGCAACAGCTTGAGGCTCTGTCTCAAAAAAAAAAAAAAATTTTTTTTTAGATATATAGCTAAAATAATATATAAACAGAATTTGAAGGAAATCTGAATGTTATTGTCACAGCTAATGCAAGCCTTTAATATGACAAATTTAATGCAAATTTACTTTTCTATCTAAAAGTATCTTTAGTTGGAGAGGAGAATAAACTTCATCTATAAATTAATTAAAATGGTAGAATTTGTCTTATGCTCAAAAAATAACTATATCTACTACTGTTACAACAACAAAATAAGGAGTAAAAACCTTTCAGTCAATAGTTTAAAAATGAATTTAAAGGCCATGCCTGGTGACTCATGTCTGTAATCCTAGCACTCTGGGAGGCCAAGGGGGGAAGATCCTTTGAGCTCAAGGGTTCTACCTCAGCCTGAGCAAAAGTGACTACTGTGTCTGCTAAAAATAGGAAAGAATAGCCAGACTTTGTGGCAGGTCTGTAGTCCCACCTACTCAGGAGGCCGAGGCAGGAGGATCACTTGAACCCAGGAGTTTGAGGTTGCTGCGAGCTAGGCTGAGGCCATGGCACTCTAGCCTGGGGAACAGAGGGAGACAAAAATAATAATAATTTAAACAAATTGACATTTACTTTTTAAATTTTAGCAATTCTTACATTTATATCCTTATGAGACATTCTAGGAGTGCTTTTCAAACTGTATAGCTATTTGACAAATGTAGATCACAAAATAAATATAGTGGAAAAAAATCAGAAAATAATTAATAAACCAGGGTGGCACTGGCCCCATATACCAGAGTGGCGGGTTCAAACCCAGCCCTGGCCAAAAACTGCAAAAAAAAAAAAGAATTAATAAACCAGAGTAAAATGAAAAATATCAGAGTATTTCCTTTGAGCCACAGGCGCCGCCCATATCAGAGTATTTCCATCTAAGAAGGGTAGGGAATGTTTTATGAAACTTTCATTTCACATATACATATGTATATGAAATTATCATCTCATATTTTTTAATTTTTAATTTTTGGTAGAGACAGGGTCCCCCTCTATTGCCCAAACTGGTCTTGAAATCCTGACCTGAAATGACTCTCCTGTTTCAGCCTCCCAAAGTACTAGGATTACAGTCATAAGCCACTGTACCCAGCCTTGAAATTATCATTTTTATAGGTCATTAGATCATTTCATATTGCCATTTTTATAGATCAAAAAAAGTTGACTATCTACAAGTTCATTGGTTCAAACTAATATACACACAAATTTACAATAATGTAAGCAATTAGATGATAGTGTAAAATAAAGTCTTACTGGCAAAGACTAAAAAACAAAAATAATGCCCCTAGAATGCTGCTAATATTACTTACTTTGAGAAAATAGCCTCATACTTAAAAACTTTAACTGCCTTACATGGTAGTTTTACTTATGTGTGAAACTTTTATGGCTTATTAAGCCATTATGTTATGTTAGAAAGTGAGTTGATATTTGAAAATGTGTTATAAACTCTAACAAGCTTATTAATATATAGGTATATTAAGGTTTCTAAACTTCTGTAACTATTATCTCTAATAACACCTTTGAGGAAAATAAGTGGAGGTTAAGTGAAGAATAATCAAAAGAAGTTAAGAAGTAGGCAAACTGATTTTCTCTTTTTTTCCTGTACCAATTTTCCAAAACTACATTATTCCTACACATATAAGGAAATAGTCGAAATTTCAAAGCAATATAAACAGTCACTCTGCCCAATTTACATTCCGTGTATCATTTGTGGTGCATTGTTATTACTATAAAAGGTATAAATTATTCTTTTCTACCCTAGCATTATTAGTTCTTCATTTTTGTGAGGACATTTACAGAATTTCCAAAGTTATTATTATTATTATTATTTTGAGACAGAGCCTCAACTGTCACCCTGGATAGAGTGCTGTGGCATCACAGCTCACAGCAGCCTCTAATTCCTGGGCTCAAGCGAGTCTCCTGCCTCTACCTCCCAAGTAGCTGGGACCACAGGCGCCCAGCACGATGCCCGGCCAGTTTTTGGTTGCAGCCGTCATTGTTGTTTGGCTGCACGGGCTGGATTCAAACCCGACAGCTCAGGTGTACGTGGCTGGCGCCTTAGCCCATTGAGCCACAGGCGCTGAGCCTTTTTGGTGTTTTTTGGAGACAGAATCTCACTCAGTCACACAGCGTAGAGTGCCCCAGAGTATCATCATAGCTCTCAGTAATCTCAGTCTCTTGGGCTCAGGTGATCTCTTGCCTCAGCCTCTCCAGCAGCTGGGAGTACAGGCACCGGCCACAAGATATAGCTAGTTTTTCTATTTTTATTTATTTTTATTTTTTATATATATTTTTTGAGACAGAGCCTCAAGCTTTCACCCTGGATACAGTGCTGTGGTATCACAGCTCACAGCAACTTCCAATTTCTGGGCTCAAGCGAGTCCCCTGCCTCCGCCTCCCAAGTCGCTGGGACTACAGGTGCCCGCCACAACACCTGGCCATTTATTGGTTGTAACCGTCAGTTGTTTGGCGGGCTGGGCTGAATTTGAACCGCCAGCTCAAGTGTACATGGCTGGCGCCTTAGCCCGTTGAGCCACAGGTGCCGAGCAAGTTTTTCTCTTTTTAGTAGAGAGGGGGGTCTCACTCTGACTCAGGCTGCTTTGAAACTCTTGAGCTTAAACAATCCACCCGCCTCAGCCTCCCGCCAAAGTGCTAGGATTAGATACATGAGCCACCATGCCTGGTCTCTTCCAAAGTTCTCAATAACGCAAACTTTTGGTCTGATGCCACAGCACTCTACCTAGGATGACAGAGTAAGACTTGGTCTCAAAAAAATAACAACAATAAGGGGTGGTGCCATAGCTCAGTGAGTAGGGCGATGGTCACATACACCGAGGCTGACAGGTTCAAGCCCAGGTCTGCTAAACAACAATGACAACTGCAACCAAAAAATATCCCAGCATTGTGTCAGGTGCCTGTGGTCCCAGCTATTCAGGAAGGGAGGCAAGAGAATTGCTTGAGCCCAAGAGTTTGAGGTTGCTGTGAACTGTGATGCCACCACACTCTACTGAGAGCAACATAGTGACACTCTGTCTCAAAATAATAATAATAATAATAATAATAATCATGGGCAGCGCCTGTGGTTCAAGGAGTAAGGCGCTGGCCCCATATACCAGGAGTGGTGGGTTCAAACCCAACCCCGGCCAAAACTGAAAAAAAAAAAAAAAAACAATAATCAGAATAATACACACTAATGAATTAAATTTTATGCCAGTCTGTTTTCCCAGTATGAGTTGGTCTGATCTCTAAGGCAGTTTCATCTATAGAAAGAGACCTCATCTAGTGTCATCATTGTCTAAGAGCAGTTACCAAAATTACAATCAAGGCCACGGCTTCTCATCTGAGGTCTCCAGAGCCCAGGACTACAAAGCAGGTGATAGGATAAGTGATAGAGTTACTTTCAGTATTGCAGATCTCTCTCGTTTGTTTTTTTTTTTTTTAGACAATCTTACTTTGTCACCCTCAGTAGAGTGCCGTGGTGTTATAGCTCAAGCAACTTCATACTTGGGCTCAAGAGATCCTCTTGCCTCAGCCTCCTGAGTTGCCGGGACTACAGGCGCCCTTCACAACGCTTGTCTATTTTTTGAAAGACGGGGTCTCACTCTGGCTCAGGCTGGTTGTGAACCCCTGAGATCAGGCAATCCACCCTCCTCAGAGTGCTGGGATTACTGGCATGATCAGTATTGCAAATCTTTTAATGGGAATCAAATATCCTCAAAAGGTTATGCAGGTTAATTTTTAAAAGCCTCGGCTCAGCGCCTGTGGCTCACATGGCTAAGGTGCCAGCCACATACACCTGAGCTGGCGGGTTCAAATCCAGCCTGGGCCCGCCAAACAACAATGACAACTAGAACCAATGGTGTTGTGGCTGGCCCCTATAGTCCCAGCTACTTGAGAGGCAGAGGCAGGAGAATCACTTGAGCCCAGGAGTTGGAGGTTGCTGAGAGGTCGACCCAGGGCAACAGCTTGAGGCTCTCTCTCAAAAAAAAAAAAAAACTGGGCGGCTCCTGTGGCTCAGTGAGTGGGGCACCGGCCCCATATACCGAGGGTGGCGGGTTCAAACCCAGCACCAGCCAAACTACAATAACAACAAATAAAATAAAATAAAATAAAATGTTAAAAAAAAAATTTGTTTTAAAACTTCGTTCTTTGTTTCTAGCTGTTTACTTCATGTTTATTGGTAGTTGACTAGCAGTTGCATTGTTTGATATGTAAAAATGATAATTCTTAATAAATACAATTTCTTCAGCAAAAAAAAGTTCTTTAATTTAATGAGGGTGACAGAACATAATTCAAAATAAATTGTTTTTACTATAGTATGTATACTCATGTTCTTTAAAACTTCTTATTGTAAATCTTACCTATAATTTTATTTTCAAAGTTTAAGACTACGAGGGGAAACTATCAATATATCAATCATCAGCCTGAGAACTGCAGAACCATGTGTCTTTTTAAATCTTCTTTGAAAAAATTTGGACAAAGATAAAATTTTAATTTAACATAATTTTTTATTTTACCAATGAGGAAACGCCAAGGCAGGGAAGTTAATCTACCCAAGGTTATAAACCTTGGTTACTGGTTAAACATGACTCCTAATAGTATGCTTCTTTTTTTTTTTGAGACAGAGTCTCACTTTGTCACCCTCAGTAAAGTGCTGTTGCATCACAGCTTACAGCAACCTCTTATTCCTCGGCTTAACTGATTCTCTTGCCTCAGCCTCCTGATAGCTGGGACCACAGATGCCCGCCACAATGCCCAGCTATTTTTTTTGTTGCAGTTGTCATTGTTGTTTAGCAGGCCTGGGCCGGGTTTGAACCCACCTACCTTGGTGTATGTGGTTGGCGCCCTTACCCACTTAGCCACAGGCGCCGCCTCCTAATAGTATTCTTTCCATCACATCACTTTGCCTTACTTCTTAAGTGTGTCATATTTTAAATAGACTGCTCTCTAGTACTATGTTATATGCATTTTAATTATTTCAGCTTAAATGAAGTGAGCCAGGTGTGGTGGCTCACGTCTGTAATCCTAGCACTCTAGGAGGCCAGGTGGGATAATTGCCCGGGCTCAGGAGTTGGAGACCAGCCTGAGCAAGGAGGAGTCCCTGTCTCAACTAAAAACAGAAAAATTATTGAGGTCATTGTGGCAGTGCCTGTAGTCCTAGCTACTCAGGAGGCTGAGGCAGAAGGATTACTTGGATCCAGGAGTTTGAGGTTGCTGTGAGCTGGGCTGTGACCATAGCACTCTAGCCTGGGTAATAGAGTGAGAATTTATCACTAAAAAAAAAAAAAAAAAAAGTGACTCAGCACCTTTAGCATAGTGGTTATGGCACCAGCCACATACTCTGAGGCTGGTGGGTTCGAACCCAGCCTGGGCCAGCTAAAACAACAATGACAACTGCAACAACAACAACAAATAGCCGGGCGTTGTGGCAGGTGCCTGTAGTTCCAGCTACTTGGGAGGCTGAGGCAAGAGAATTGCTTCAGCCCAAGAGTTGGAGGTTACTGGGAGCTGTGACGCAATGGCACTCTACCAAGGTCAACATAGTGAGACTCTGTCTCCAAAAAAAAAAAAAAAGTATGGCTCAAGAACTATATCCACACAAACCAAAATTCTAGCCATTTTTATCTTGGGAGGGATTATTGTTGTTGCAAATGATTACAAAGCTTCTATGCATTATTACTCATTACAAACTTTTCTCCTCAATAAAATCTGCAGAGTATTTTTTCCTTTCTTCTTCCTTTGCTCTCTCCCTCCTTCTCTCCCCTCTCTCCTTTTTTATAATGATATTTTGCATTTGGATAGGACTTTTTACTTGCAAAAATCTATTTTTTGGTTGTAGTTGTCATTGTTGTTTGGCAGGCCCAGGCTGGATTTGAACCTGCCTAGTGTTATGTGGCTGGCGCTTTAGCCGCATGAACTACAAGTGCTGAGCCCTTTTTTTTTTTTTTTTTTGAGACCGAGTCTCACTGTCTTGCCCTCCATAGAGTCCTATAGCGTCACAGCTCACAGCAAGCTCAAACTCTTGGGCTTAAGTGATTCTGTTTCCTCAGCCTCCTGAATAGCTGGAACTACAGGTACCCACCACAACACCTGGCTATCTATAAAAGCCCATTTTTGTAATTAGTATTTCAAAATCTTTCTTGTTAACACCATCAAGTTATAACTTTATATTCTATATGTTCATAAATAACTCAAAATATTTCAAGTAAATATGAATTACACAGACTACACAAAAAATAGGTAAATAACCTTTGAAAGAATTTGACTTAGTCTTGCAATTTTAGCAACAGGAACATAGTGACAGACTTGGGGAAATGGCAACAAGAATTAAGAGAAAGGAATTCTCAGAATTCTGTCTTTCAAGCTTGCTCTTTAATCACAGGCAAGTCACTTAGCCTCTCTGCATTTAGTTCCTCATTTAGAAAATATGATCTTTAGGCTCGGCGCCTGTGGCTCAACAGACTAAGGCGCCAGCCACGTACAGCTGAGCTGGCAGGTTCGAATCCAGCCTGGGCCTGCCAAACAACAATGACGCCTGCAACCAAAAACTGGCCGGGCGTTGTGGCGGGCGCCTGTAGTCCCAGCTACTTGGGAGGCGGAGGCAGGAGACTCTCTTGAACCCAGGAATTGGAGGTTGCTGTGAGCTGTGATGCCACAACACTCTACCCAGGGCAACAGCTTGAGGCTCTGTCTCGAAAAAAAAGAATATATGATCTTTAAAATGTCCAGGGCAGTGCCTGTGGCTCAGTGAGTAGGGCACTGGCCCCATATACCAAGGGTGGTGGGTTTGAACCTGGCCCCAGCCAAACTGCAACAAAAAAACAGCCACGCATTATAGCGGGTGCCTGTAGTCCCAGCTACTCAGGAGGTTTAGGCAAGAGAATCTCCTAAGCCCAGGACTTGGAGGTTGCTGTGAGCGGTGATGTCATAGCTCTCTACCAAGGGCAATAAAGTGAGACTCTGTCTCTAAAAAATAAATAAATAAATAAATAAATAAGATTTCCAGCTCCAACTTGTGAGGCTGAGGCAAGAGAATCGCTTAAGCCCAAGAGTTTGAGGTTGCTATGAGCTATGATGCTACAGCACTCTACCAAGGGTGACAAAGTGAAACTCTGTCTCAAAAAAAAATTCCAGTTCCAAAAGATGTATAAAATTTATGAACTAAAAGTGTCACAGGAAAAAAATGTTAAAAAGGTTGAAATATTTAATCTACAAAATTTATCTCCTTACTCAAATAAACTTTTATTAAGCTACTATTTAAAAGTAAAAAGCCACATTATTTTCTTTCTATACTTCCCTATAAAGGGGAAAAATATGTATATAAATTAAGCCAAATATGTAGGCAGTGCATTATATCCCACATTATTAGATAAAAATTATTAGATTAAGGGCTCATCACTTGTGGCTCAAGTGGCTAAGGTGCCAGCCACATACTCCTGAGCTGGCAGGTTCGAATCCAGCCCGGGCCCGCCAAACAACAATGACAGCCGCAACCAAAAAATAGCCGGGTGTTGTGGCGGGCGCCTGTAGTCCCAGCTACTTGTGAGGCGGAGGCAGGAGAATCGCTTGAGCCCAGGAATTGGAGGTTGTTGTGAGCTGTGATGCCACAGCACTCTACCCAGGGCAATAGCTTGAGGCTCTGTCTCAAAAAAAAAAAAATTACTAGTTAAGGATGACGCTTACTCTTAACTCTTTGAGGTTAAGTAAATACCCCACTAACTAGATGGATAGAGGAGCTACTTCTAAGCCATTTACTGAGTTCAATCACTTTAATTTCATGTATCCATCATAGCTAATGGAATGACAGCTTCCTGAAAGTAGACAAGCAAGAGCACTTTAAACTCCTTGTCTTTTTTTTTTAGAGACAGAGTCTCACTTTGTCACCCTCGGTAGAGTGCTGTGTTGTCACGGCTCACAGCAACCTCCAGCTCTTGGGCTTAGGTGATTCTCTTGCATCAGCCTCCCCAGTAGTTGCGACTACAGGCGCCCGCCACAACGCCCGGCTATTTTTTTATTGCTGTTTGGCCGGGGCCAGGTTGTGAACCCACCAGCCTCAGTATATGGGGCTGGTCCCCTACTCACTGAGCCACAGGCACTGCCCTAAACTCCTTGTCTTGAAGAAAGGCTAATAATAGGTGGGATTGGTGAGCTGAATAGGAGTCACTAACTCAGACGCTTCAGAGGCTGAGGCCAGTGGACTAAACACGTGAAGCTACTTTATGAGACACCATAGTGGTAGGTCAGTGACAATAGAAAAGCACATGCCTTGCCTAATAAAAAACAGTTTTTAAAGCACTGATCCGGCCAAACAAAACATCTCTTTTGGCAGGCCGTCAATGACTTTGGTCTACGGTTATTCTTGTTTTTAGACACAGGGTTTCGCTCTGTTCCGGGCTGGATGGAGTACAGCGGCACAATTATAGCTCACTGCAGCCTCAAACTCCTGGACTCAAAGGATCCTCTTGGCTCAGTCTCCTGACTACAGGCATGCACCACCAACCATCTTACCCAGCTAATTAAAAGAAATTTTCTTTGTAAAGACAAGGTCTTGCTCTGCTGCCTAGGCTGGTCTCAAACTCCTGGGCACAAGGGATCCTCCCAACTCAGACTCCCAAAGTGCTGGGATTATAAGCATGAGCCACTGCATCCTGCCTTTATAGTTATTCTTTTTCAAATAAGCAACTTGTGGGGATTTTTTGGTAGGAAATATAGGTAAACATCTTTCTCTATGGGATTTGCAGTACTTCAAAAATATTCTAACTATCCAAGAACCTGGTTGACCCAGAAAAGCCACATATTATTTGATTCCACTTATATGAAATGTACAGAACAGACAAATCTGTACACACAAAAAGTATATTAGTGTTTGTCATGGGCTTGAGGGTGGGAGGAATGGGAAGTTAAGTGCTAATGACTAATGGATGTAAGGATTCTTTGAGGGGTAATGAAAATATTCTGTAAAGTTATTCTGCACAACCCTGTGACTATATTAAAACCATTAAATTGTACACTTTGAAAGGGTAAACTATGGCATGTAAATTATATAAAATACACGGGTATTATAACCTATTTATATTAAATTTCTAAAAGATTTCATATTCTGCTAAAAGGTAATAGGACCCAGTATGGCCACACACACACAGAGTGGCCATAAAGTCCAGATGCAATTTTATTTACTTATTTCTTTTTTGAGACAGAGTCTGACTATGTCACCCTTGGTAGAGTGCTGTGGCGTCATAGCTCACAGCAACCTCCAATTCCTAGGCTTAAGCGATTCTCTTGCCTCAGCCTCCCAAGTAGCTGGGACTCCAGGTGCCCACCACAATGCCTGGCTAATTTTTTGTTGCAGTTGTCATTGTTGTTTAGCTGGCCCGGGCCGGGTTTGAACCCACCAGCCTCAGTACATGTCGCGAGCGCTGTAACCACTGTGCTACAGGCACTGAGCCCCATATGCAATTCTACACACAAACTTTATGGCCACCCTGTATGTATACAAATCATACTGAAAATTATTTTTTAACCAGAAACTTTGTTTTAAAATATCATTCTCACTATAGTTGAACCACTCTGAAAATTATCTTTTAACCAAAAACTTTGTTTCAAAATATCATTCTTCCCATAGTTATAAAACAAAATACAATTCTTCTTAGCAAAGTATCTCAAGAATGGAAGAAAAAGTATCCAATGTACTCAGCCCTAATATGAAGCTAATTATAGCTTTCATATGAAGGCTAAAACCCAATTATAACACAAGAATACAGGGAAAAGGGAAAGGGAGAGGAGGGGGAAAATGGGTGGAGGGAGGGCAATTGGTGGGATCACACCTACGGTGCATCTTAGAAGGGTACTGGTGAAACTTATTAAATGTAGAATATCAATGTCTTCATATAGTGATTAAGAAAATGCCATGAAGGCTATGTTTAACAGTTCGA